>JAKCPI010031259.1:0-75975 GCA_023213315.1 Euborellia annulipes
GTAAACAAATCCTCAGGCAGGCACTGGATTGGAATTTTGGATCTCACCACACCACAATAGCCCCGAGGAACTCTACGAGAAGCTGTGACATCCCGTCCTGTGGAAGGGACGTAAAGAAGGTTCCCTCTCAGTGATGCATTCTTCGAAAGGAGTAGGCTACATGCCGTTGCTGAGAGAGTCCCTTCTCAAACCAGAACATCCTCTCTAGCATAGAAGAGGTTGAATAAAAGGAGCCGGGTGAAATCAGAAATAAGGATTAGTTCACTAGCTAGAAATGAACGCAGGAGGAGGAGTTAGAGATAGGAAATGATGTAACTTCACGGGGAGCCGTTAGATGGCTGCAGCCAGAGGCCGGTTGGGTTTGAGGTGTGTGCCTTAGGCACTTCGGGCAAATAAACGGGGATCCATTTACATCCTAGTTATTTAAAATATAAAAATTAACAAAAATTATTATTTCTAAATATTTATAAATGAATCTGAATCGGTCTTGTTAGACCTAATTTTTATTATTTTAAAATTTTTGTATTTTAAAATATTCTAAAAATTAAAGGTAGATAGGGTTTGTGTTTATGATTGAGCAAAATTGGACTCGAACAGGACCTCCATGCTTTCGCTGCGGATGGACTATCTTTATCCTAGTTCGCTGGCCCAAAAAACACAACATCTCATATCCGCCTATTATAATAATGGAATTAGATTTTCATTGATTATGAAAAGATCTTAAATTCTGAATGCTTCGAGTCCAGAGGGCGCAATTTTGCCCAACCATAAACACAAACTGCTATCTTAAAGGATCATATTGACTGGCTAATTAACTCGAGTATTTCTTTAATAAGTGAAGTTTGATATCGGGGAAACTGAAGAAGTTCAGGTCTTAGTTCGGCCCCAAAATAAGAAAATATATATAATATTAGATAAAGATAAAAATTAAAAGAAGTTTTCCTCATTAAATCTCCTAAACAGAGTATAGATAAAGAAAAAGAACATCCCTTAAGAAATAAATAAATAAAAAGGCGTAACGAGCGCTGGCTGATAAGGAAGAACGCAACTCAACCTCACCCACATGTAATTAGATACAGGACCAAGATTGATTGATCTTATTATCATCGGTCGATATCAAAAGAGGAAATGAAACCAAGCCACCCTCTCTAGGGCTATTTTGATTTATAGTGGCTCATCTTTTGGCCGGTTGATCCGCGAGGCAATATAATGGAACACCGGAAACTCAGGCTGATGGAACATAAAAGAACCAACTAGAAAGAAGAAATAGAAGAAGGAGAAGAAGAGCCAGAAGAAGAAGAAGGAATAACAGAGTGGAAAAAATTGAAAATAACAATAAAACGCAGGATATAAAAAATAACAGCGCCTCTCTCTCTCTCTCTCTAGAGGAGATAGAATAAAGATGAGCGGCGAAGAGGATAAATCTTTACCAACAAATGAACTCTAGGGGAAATATTGTCTTGACGGAAAAAACGACCCTGAGGTGGACTCTCGTCTCCGTCGGGTCATCTTAATTTTCCTTTCCACAAAAAAAAAAGAAGAAATGGCTTTAGATTTAGTTTTATTATCGAATCATAATCGGGGGGAGAGGGTTTTTGCTTGAGTAAACAATTTTTGCATTTAGAAATGAAACATTGTTTTGAATAGATTTGGTGAATGGTGCATTATCCAACCCCTTTTGAGGTTGGGCATCCCTTGATTTTCTTTCATATTTAATAAAAAAAATCTGGTGTGAATGTCGCAGAGCACACAACTTTCTCTTACCTTCGATAATCGAAAGTTGTGTTCACACCAGATTTTTTTTTTTTTTTTTTGGAATGGGTGCATAAGGTCCGAAAACCTATAATGACCAGTGGTCACATGTAGCCAGGAAGAAAATAAAAACAAAAGGAGAGGCATAAAAGGGGAACTCAACTGCGGAAACTGAGAAGATGCCTGTTGAGATTAGACTTGAAAGTCTGAAGATTGTAGGTTTTGGGGAAGAAAGACGCAGGGAGCTTGTTCCAATCACGGGAGGTCATGGGGACAAAGGAAGAATGAAATTTATCTGTTCTGTTAGTCGTGATCTGAACAGCATAGGGATGCTGGGACGATGCCTCTCTTGTGTTCCGTGAATATGTGGCATTGGGTGGGATAATTAATTTTAATTCGGATTTTAATTTGTGTCGACATATATTTAGTTTACGACAGTACGGTACATTTGAATTTCAAGATCTAAAATTCATAAGTATGGGAACATATTTACATTTTGTTACCATGGCAACCATTTCTTCTATCTTTATATGAAATCAAAGAGCATCTAAAAAATAAGTTAATTGATTTATGAATTTTAATCAAAATCGTTGGATCGAATTTTGAGAAAATCGAAAAAAAAAACAGAAAAAATACATCAGTAAAGTACTAGTACTTTTAGGCTGATTTTGATTAAAAGCTTATTTTCACGCCCTAGGGTGGTGCCTAACTTAAATATAAAATTTCAATCTCCTAGCTCAATTCCTACATGCTTTAAATTGAACACAGACAGACTATTTGGCGAAAACCACTTTTTTGGATTCGTTTAGAACAAGTTTCTGTAAAATTTCATCTTCTACTTAAATTTTGGACATACAAGCCCAGACCGACCATTTGCTGATAATATTACCAACGATAAATTTAAAGTAAAAATTTTTATAACAATGATTATGGCTATCATAAAACCGAAGAAGTTGCCTAAATGGATTTTTATGAAATTTCATATTTCTTTAGTTTAATCAACTTTTGAAACTTAACTGAGGTTTAACGAGTAGGCCTATATAAGGGTAAGTTTTGATTTTTATTAGATTACTTTTTTAGACGACCGAGATAGTAGTTAACACTTAAGATATTTTGGAGTCATGAAAAAAACAAGACGAATGCAGCCAAATATTATTTTATTTCAAATCTCGCCCTCACGGCTGACGTTTCGGCCCGAGGTCTAGGCCATCTTCAGAGCTGCATACATATACAATAAGAAAAGCATAATTTAAAATTAGCACTAAACGGTTGGCGTTGGCGTTGGCCTCACATACAATTAATACCGGCCATAGCTTTGAGTTCGCGCAGCCAAAGATTCTTATCAGTGAAGATAATCTAACAAAAAGACTTATATTGGAATCTTTATATATTTATATTAATAACAGTGTCAATTTTAAACAGGATGCCAGTGATGTCTTGAAATATTATGTTGGTACATTTAGCCACTAATCTGCCACCTATGGGTATAAAATTGTATCAATTTTATTATGAATTGTAAATATATAAATATAAATAAAAAAAATTAAAAATAAGGATTAGGAGAATGACGAGGGAGAGAGGGGTGATTAGAAATTCCCTTTTTTTTCTCCTCCTTTCGATCATTTCTCTACGCTTTGCTGTGAGCGGACCACATGCTGAATGTTGTCGCTGTTGTTGAAAGTTTCTGCACATTTTGATTATTGCCAGCCGGGTATGTTAGCTAAGATATTGTTAATTGTGATTGCATTGGAGGTGTGTTTAGTGCTAATTTTAAATTATGCTTTTCTTATTGTATATGTATGCAGCTCTGAAGATGGCCTAGACCTCGGGCCGAAACGTCAGCCGTGAGGGCGAGATTTGAAATAAAATAATATTTGGCTGCATTCGTCTTGTTTTTTTCATGACTCCATCATCATTAAGCCTACAGCCACAGATCTTTTTCGATTGAACAATTGGATCAAGACACATTTTCCAGCGAATACCATCTAACATTTTTGCATATATGAACCCTGTTATTCAATGGTGTGTCAAAGACCAAAAAATTCAAAATTGAGTTAAGCATGGAATATTGTTTCAAATGCTTTAATTAATAGTATTTTTTATGAAATATGTCCTAAAAAAATTTATTTTTAATGTAAAAGCATAAAATTATTTTTACAATATTTCAATGCAGGATTTTACATTTTTCAATAATGATTTATGTACTTAACATGTTGTTTCGTAATACTTAATTTGAAAAGAACAATTTTTCATTTATGCGTCAAGTGCAAGACATCGTAAACAACTATACGCTTGAGATATATTGTTGCGTTTATGCCCTAAGTATTTTCAATTATGAACACCGGCATCGCTATTATTTATAGGTATTTAATATAAACTCAAGAAAATATTAATTTTATTTATTTCAAATTTATATATTCAATACACTATTACTATATTCCATTTGTTGAAATTTAATACAAGTATTTCATAGCCTACAAAAATTATCAATAGTTATATTATAATTCATTTTTTACTTTCTTTTAGCCTAATTCTATTATGTTTTCTATCTTTTTCTATGAACTTATATATATATATATATATATATATATATATATATATATATAATTTTCCAATTAACAATAAATTAATATCGTTTAATTGAGTTTTAACCAGTGTGATTTTAACAACCAATAAAAAGTTATTTTCCAAATAATATTATATATATTTTTTTTGAAAAATGAGAAAATTTTCTCTGAATTCGTAGACGTCAAAATTTAATTTTTTGATATTATTCCTGATAATGAAAATGAAGATGAGGATGAGGATCAGTGCGATTTCGAAAAGACAACAAAATAAATAATATTAGGTTAGGTTAGGTTGAAGTGGCCGTAATATTAAGTCTATTTCATTATTATAACTTTGATTTACTGTTTCCAAGCTATTTATTCAGAAATTAATTGATGAGAAAATTTTGTTATCACTTTGTATTTAATTTTAAAATATTAATACTATTTAAAATTGATGAATGTGATTTTGATAAAAAGTTTCTATGCTACTAGTATTAAATATAAAGAGACTTTGAAGCATTTTTGCAAATATAATTGGACTTAGAGAATTTTTCAATCATGGGTCAAGGGACTTTAAAGCATTTTTTACAATTATATATCGCACATAGAGAATTTTGTAAAAATAATTTTTTATATTTTATTTTTTTCTCTAAATTAGTCATATTTTTAGAGATAATTTATGAATATCTGCCATAATTACAGTATTTACTTGCACAATTGACAAAAAAAATGATATATAATCTAATAAAAACAATTTAAATCAGAAAAACTTTAATGTTGATTTTCTCAAAACTCGATATTTGGTCTTTGACACACCATTGAATAACAGGGTACATATATTAGTGAGTTTTTGCATCATGGATCAACGTAATGAGATTGACTTTACTACCTTCGTTAGAATTAATTATGGACCTTATGTTTATGAGAATTTAAAATCTTATATGAAATTAATTGAAAAGCTAGCACATATAAAAAATCGTTTGTATTATTTGCTCGAATTCAAAAGAATGAAATTACTGCCCCCACACATATATAGAAATTTTGATTACAAAAATTCTGATATATTCAGCCTTGTTGGCTATAATTGTTTGATGAAATTTCTATATAAATTCCGGTTTAAAATATTTAAATTAGAAATAGAGGACTGCTTTAGGATTTTATCAAGTATTAAAATAAAAATAGCAAAAGTTAAAAATAAATTAATCTTTTCGATGCCAGCTGATATTTTGAATAGTTTTTTATTTACCCAGCAAAAATATTTTTCTCGGATTTTTCTTAAACAAAGAGATAATATTATTTCTAAAATCAATAAATTTTTATCTGACCATGGAATTGATAATAATATTTACAATCGAAACTTAATTGTTAACAATTATGTAATTAATTTGTCTGATATTCATATTCCTGATGGTGTTAATACAATTTTATCTTTAGGGCATAACTATAATTTAGTTGATCCTAAATACAACACTCATCAGATATTTAAGTTCATAGCGGATTTGGAATGTATACTTAAAGACATACCTCGTGACATGAAAGATACTACAAGGCTTAAATTTATTAATATCATTACTAATTTTAAAAATAAATCTAATAATAAAAATATGCTTAGCTGTGAAAGTAAAGTTTTAAAAAGAAATCTCTTGATGGCAAGAGATTTTTTTATAGAAAACAAAGAAAATATAATAATAACAAAAAGTGATAAAAGTAACCATACAGTTATAGCTAATAGAAATGATTACAATGATAAACTTTTGGAGTTAATATCCGACCAAGACACATATGTGCCTGTTAAAAAGAATCCGTTACCACTCCTAAATAAGCTACAGACTAACATGAATAAAATAATTAAGGCGCTTTTGCAAAGTGACATTGTTAACAAGAAATCTCTAGAGAATTGTATATGCCATAATGGCGTGTTGCCTAAACTCTATGGCCTAATTAAAACTCATCGGGAAAATAAGATACGCCCAATTGTTTCAATGATTGGCTCACCGTTACATAGACTTTCGAAGTATATAGCTAAAATATTATCTTCTGTACCCCCTGATGAATTTTTTAACATAAAAGACTCTTTTAGTTTTAAAGAAAAAATTGATTTAGTTCAATTAAATGATGATGATAGATTATTATCTTTTGATGTTTCTGCTCTTTTCAATAACATTGATCTAAGGTTGGCCCTGGAAATCCTTGAAAGCAAATGGCAGATAATAAGTGATTTCACCGAGCTGGATCATGACCAGTTTTTTGAGATAATTAATTTTATATTTGACAACGCCTATTTTAGCTTTGAGGGTAAAATTTATCATCAAATATTTGGTATTGGTATGGGGTCGCCACTGGGACCTCCTATAGCTAATATCGTTATGGACCATGTCTTGAAAGACTGTTATAATCGCTTTACTTATAAGCCATCTTTCTTTTTTAAATATATAGATGATATGTTAACTGCTTGCCCTAGTTCTGAAATAGATGGTATTTTATTTTGCCTGAATAATTATCATAATCGCTTAAAATATACTGTAGAAGTTGAAAAAGATGGTAGAATTAATTTTTTAGATCTTGAGATAATGAGGACAGGCACTAACATTAGCACATGCTGGTATCGAAAGGATGTCAAATCAGATAGAATCCTAAATTTCTTATCGAACCACCCCTTAGTTCATAAAAGAAATTTAATACTCGGGCTTTTGCATCGGGCAAATGAATTGTCAAGTCCACACTTCCAGTGCAAGAATGATATTGTTATAAAAAACATTTTATATAAAAATAATTACCCAAAGTCTTTTGTTGAAAAAGTGTTTTTAATGTATTATTCAAAGAAGGCTGGCAATAATATACCACAAAGTCAGCAAAATTCCAACATTGTTAATGTATGTTACAAGAGCCTCACATACATTCCGGGCTTATCTGAGGGCATTTCTAATGCTCTGAAAAAAATAGTGCCCTATATAAAAATATCGCATAAACCCATTGATACATTGTCCATGTTTTATAACAACAAGGATAAAACACCTTTACTCATGAGATCCAATGTGGTTTATGCGATAACATGTGGAGATTGTGGGAAAAAATACGTAGGTCAAACTTCTCAGTACCTATCGAAGAGGATATACCAACATCAATATAACATTAGAAAAAACGAAGAACATGTTGCGTTGGCCTCACATACAATTAATACCGGCCATAGCTTTGAGTTCGCGCAGCCAAAGATTCTTATCAGTGAAGATAATCTAACAAAAAGACTTATATTGGAATCTTTATATATTTATATTAATAACAGTGTCAATTTTAAACAGGATGCCAGTGATGTCTTGAAATATTATATTGGTACATTTAGCCACTAATCTGCCACCTATGGGTATAAAATTGTATCAATTTTATTATGAATTGTAAATATATAAATATAAATAAAAAAAATTAAAAATAAGGATTAGGAGAATGACGAGGGAGAGAGGGGTGATTAGAAATTCCCTTTTTTTTCTCCTCCTTTCGATCATTTCTCTACGCTTTGCTGTGAGCGGACCACATGCTGAATGTTGTCGCTGTTGTTGAAAGTTTCTGCACATTTTGATTATTGCCAGCCGGGTATGTTAGCTAAGATATTGTTAATTGTGATTGCATTGGAGGTGTGTTTAGTGCTAATTTTAAATTATGCTTTTCTTATTGTATATGTATGCAGCTCTGAAGATGGCCTAGACCTCGGGCCGAAACGTCAGCCGTGAGGGGCGAGATTTGAAATAAAATAATATTTGGCTGCATTCGTCTTGTTTTTTTCATGACTCCATCATCATTAAGCCTACAGCCACAGATCTTTTTCGATTAAGATATTTTAAAAATTATTTTAGAAAGCATTCAGAGACATTTGTTGTAAGTTAATAAATTATAATTTAAATAAATTTTGCCGCTAATAAGCGGACCGCTGACCCTTTAGAACGTGAAGCAAGATCTTTACATCTAGAGGATTATACTTAAAAAAAATTAAAGTAAAAATTATTATTTTTTCGTTTCTTTATTCCTAATCAAATTGTTAATTTATTCTTTTGAAATCATATAGAATTGATGATCACAAGTCATAAAACTAAAACTATAAATAATAATAAATCAAATCTATTGTTCAGGTAAAGAGTATTTAAAACTTTTTTTTAAAACAATAGAGATCCGTTTCTCATTTATTCTTATATTTCTAATGGTTGGCAAATTGAAAAAAAAAAAAAAAAAAAAAATTTAAAAATTCAAAAACTCATTATGGAATCTGTCGAGTCACCTTCCTGGATGATCGGAGGGAATAAAATAGAAATCAACGTGATTTATAATCAATAGGACACGAAAGGGGACACACGTAATAGGCCTGCTACTAACTCTAATTTTAAATATCGGTCTTTTTGTGGCTCTTGCTGTATAATTGACTCTAGATCGATGGTAAAAATCTTTTAAATTAGCCAACAATCTTTTAAAAATAAATAAATAAATGAAATGGTGAGATTGCAGGCAGACAAGATATTAAACAAAATTTATTTTTTCTTCGACGTTTCGAGTGGCTCATTGCTCTCTTCCTTAGGGCGACAGTTGAGGGAGTGCATTCAAAGCCACCATTTCAATTATAATTTAGAACATTTTTCTAAATACTTTATCTTTTATTTTATTTTTTTTAAATTTATTTAAGGACTTTTTCTGCATCGGAGGCCATTTCTGTTTATTGGTAGTCATTTATATTGAAATAAATTGTCGCATGAGACGGAATGCGAACCCGCGACCCTTGACCAGCACGCTAACCACTGCATCAAGGCCCGAGGGCTGATCTTTAATGTAGAAATAATACATTTTGTCTAATACAATTAAAAAATTTTCAAAAAAATATATTAGTATTGATAGTATGTTTTAAAAAATTTAACATCTAAATAAAATAATAAGGTGAAAAAAAATTAATAATTATTTTTATTCCTTTTTCTTAATATTTAACTTTACTTCAGCCTATATTAATAATGTAAAACTCCATTCATAATGCCTCCAGTCAATCTCGGATTCTACTCACCCACTTTTTTTTAAATTTATTTAAGGTCCTTTTCTACATCGGAGGCCATTTATACCCGGTCTCTATTTATTTCAATTTATTGGTAGACAATTAAATTGAAATAAATTTTTGTCGCATGAAACGAACCCGTGACCCTTGGTACAGATGGCCAACACGCTAACCACTACACTAAGGCCCGAGGACTCTTCTCACTTTATCGTGCTTAGAAGACTCCCTGCCTCTCTGCTTTCCGTCCCTCTGTTCGACTGGCTATCAATTAATTTAAAATAAAATTTCTCACTCACTTAATGAAAATTTGTAAAGGAAAATAAGGGATTATTTTTCTTATATAAAATTTCTAATTTTATTTATTTTTTTCTAGATTTTAAATAACTGTAAATTAAAAGCTCCCCCTTATCTCAATTTCTTATGAAATATATACAGTATATAGCCTATATTTTGTAGAATTTTTTTCAAAAATGTTGTGAATTGAAATAACTCTAAAAACTTAAATTTCCTTATCCCAGGAAGTATTCCCTAAGATTTCTTTAAACGATGGTTTGGAATTCTTTCAGCCACCAATAAAATAAAAAACTTTAATCCAAAGAATGAGAGGTTTTTGCTTTGATGGAGGAGTGTGGGGGAGGGGGGAGGAGCGAGAGAGTATTTAATGAATGTGTTTTAAAGCTAAAACTTTAACTTCAGGCGAATAACTTAGAAAAGCTTTATTAAAGCAAAAGCAAACGTTTTAAGATGGAAATGAAATATCGGTACAAGTTTAATGAAATTTGTTGAGTTGCTGTTAACTGAGTTTTAGTTTTGTTAAGCCTGTTAAGACTAATAATAAATTTAGAGAACGAATAAATTAGAAATGGAAAATAAAAACTATAATATTAGATTTATTTAGAATTTTTTTAAATCTATGGTGGAGAGAGTTTTTATATTAAGAAAAAAAAGACGAATGACTATCATAAAAATATATTGGTGGTTTAAAAGATTTTCGAAATTCTATCCAACAAGATATTTGAAAAAATTTGGATCATTGAAATTAATTTTTTGTTTCCCATGAATCTAGCTTAGATGCAGATGCATACATATAATTATGTAATTGTAAAATACAAATAATAAAATATTTTTGATATTAACATTGTCTTTTATTTTAAATTATTTTTGGAATTAGAACATGATTTATTGAAGGTGATGTTTGGAGAAGCCAACAACGGAACTGGAAAAAAAAATTATTATACCATAAAATTTGAAGAAGGTCGCGACAAGAGACCGAAATAAATAAATTTCCTTGATAACTGGCTGCTAATTATTTATTTGTTACTTTTCTTTAGAAGTAGACCTATATATTAAAAAAATATTTGAGGAGAATGATTGAAATTGTAGTAAAATAAAGAAGTCGTTGCTTTGTTTTGTTCGTAAGTGCTAATATTAATACAATAGCAATAGAGTATAGAAATACTGTATTTAAGACTGTATCCGCAAGAGTTGGAGTGAGCAGGGCCGGCCTAAGGCGAGTGCGAGGTGTGCGGTGGCACACGTGCAGTTTTCTAGGAGGCACCGAAAAGGGAAAAATAATAAAAACCTTACATTCTTGCACAGGGCCGGAACTAGGAGATTTTTTAGGAGGGGCAAAATTTAATTTGCCGCCCCCTTCTTAAAATTTTCTATACAAAATTCATATCATTTTACCTTTTTTTTTTTAGATAAATCTTTCTTTAATTGCCGCCCCCCTGATATCTGCCGCCCGGGACACATGCCCCCACTGCCCCCCCCCCTAGATCCGGCCCTGTTCTTGCATAGTAAAAATCTAAGTATTATTGACTTTTTCAATGTAAATTTGTATAACTTTTGTTTAACAAATAAAATGTTGCTTGACAGAACAATAAATTAAAAACGGTCAAAGAAAACAAGTTGAAATACACCCAGTGGTATTACTTATGAGGTACGGTTTTGCCCCCTCTTCCCTTCCGTTTCCAAGGGTTCTGGTTTCATTTTAATTTCATCTTATTTTAATTAAAATATTTCAAAATAATGAAATAAAATTGATGGTAAATAGACTTTAGTCTGTTTGGACAAAAAAACTTTTCTCCTTCATCCCCAAGCAAAAAAAATTAAAGAAAACTCTTATGTCGAAAAAACTCAAATGAATTTTAAGATTAATTATTTCTGAAATCATAAATAAGAATTTCCTCAAGGGCTCACAATTGGTGATACATAGATTCAAGTAAACAAGAACGAACAAATTTATACCCCTCAAGAACCAGCAACAAAGTCATTCAAACCAAAATGTTTTTATTTTGAGATTCAGTCCCTGTTCTATAAAGATTCCCTGACTTATTTTTAAAATAAAATAATAATATGATAATAATAAACATTTTGAAGCTGAAATTACAAATTCTAATATTTTCTTTTGTTTTTCTCTCTCACACTCTCTAGTTTGAGAGTTTGTTTATCCTTTCGTCCAGGTTGGATTTATTTTGGATCAGATTGCGTTTAGGGTTTCGAACACGCAAACCTCTCTCACAGGCTCTTAACACTTCTCGGAAGCCACAATTTGTTTCACGGACAAAATGAGTCTAAATTATGCCAGGCGTCATGCCAAGGTACATTTTTCATATGTGCTTAATTAAAGAAGACTGAAATAGAAAAAAAATAGTTTTATATTTTAATAGGGTTTATAATAGATTTGATGAAGTTGGCCCCACGTTGGGCGCCATTTATAATAGATTTTATAAAGTTTGCCCTAGATTGGGTGCCCTTTATAATAAATATTATGCAGTTAGCTCCAGGATTGGATGCTATTTATGATGAATTTTCTGCTGACTCCAGGATGGGTACCAGTTAGGATGAATTTTCGTTTCCCGTTGCCAAATTGTCGTTGAAGATGGTTGATGGTGGGGGAAGGGTTCACACGCACACACACCAAATGACAACACGAAATTTTTGGGTTAACAATTATTAATTAACACGTAATTGGTTTAATTCTTCTTTAAAATGATACAGTAATAATATGAATAACGATAAAAATGTATAACAGGTAACAAGTTGTAGAACGTAAAAATATTTTAATTAGAGAAAAAAAAACTGGGTCATTAATTAACCAGAAAAAAGTATTAATACATGAGGGTTATGTAATAAAAAAAAATATAATAATATTGACAAGGGCTGTCGAATTAATTTTGCAGGACGCAAAAATATTGTGAATAACCAATGCAACTATTCAGGACGAGAGTCACAAAGCAATTGAATCGTGCTCGTGTCGTTTGCATGAGGCGACGGAAATTTTATACAAAAGTCGTTAAAAAATACGTTAGAAAAATTTTAGAGAAAATAAACGGATTTTCTACTTGAGAAAAATAAATGAATTAGATAAAATAAAAAAAATAAAAAAATAATATTGAGAAATTAGAATTGGAAATAAAATAAAATTAAAATAATTAATTTGCCGGTTACAGGTTTAATTTAAAAAAATATTGAGATACTAACCTAAACAGCCTAATGGGATGTATCTATTTAAAATGAACTAATTGCTAAATTAGTAAATAAATTACGTTTAATAAAATCCCCTCCCCCTTAACAAAATCCCAAAACGTCGTCGTAGCAGTGGAGAATAATGATAAGTAATATTATAAAAAGAACTAAAATAAATAAGTTGAATATGCATTATTCGCCTATATTTATTTATTTTTCAATCAAAAATCTTTGTCAGTAATCCTGGAATTTTTGAGGAAAATTTTCAGTTTGTTGTATAAAAATTATAAACAGGCCTAAAGCATATTTAGATTTCGTTTATAACTCTTGAGCAATGTTGACAACGAAAGATTCATCATCCCCCGTTTGCATCAAAACATCTTAGATCTTAAGCTCGTCTTACAATTCTTACTTTCAATTTAATTTCAAATCAGGAAATCGGATCTTAAAATCCTCTTGTCCCTACACAGCATAAATAATAATAAGTTAAATTTATTTCAAAAAAATATATATTCTATACCGGTATATAATATATGAATAGGGGAAATGCTACATTTCGCTTTTTAGGCTTTGGGATGCTCAAGGCGAGCTTAAGATCAAAGATGTTTTGGTGCAAATGGGCATATATTATTTAATTACAAACTTCTCCTCCTAATAAATTATATCTCTTTCAGTTGCCACTCAGGAGAATTTCTTTCTTGTTCATTGAAGTCTTTTCAAACAAATTTCTTGGAATCGCCAGTCCATCTTGTAGGCTGGCGGCCAATTAGTTGGTCTCCAGAGAGTAAGATATCCCAGAGAGTATTTTAAGAAAGAAATGTTATATTCTTTTAGGAGCAATTTCAGCAGTCTTTTAGTTGCATATTTTGGAGAATTCATATTTTGCTCTTTTTATAAAGCAATCCTTTCCATTTTTCTTTGAACAATTCTCTTCAGACTTTTTAGTAAATACTTTCTTCATATTATAGATTTAATTATTTCTGCCTTGCAACGAATGGTCCATGAGAAACAATTCTTCTTTATATCATTTCTATAAAGCACCAATTCAATCTGGTAGAGTTTCCTGAGACTAGTTTGTAGTTTGATTTAATGGTTAAATCAAGGCCAGACTTGAGGATTAAATATTTTTATTTACCAAAAAATCTCGTATTCTCAAACGTCTATCATTTATAGGGTCTACATAGAAACGGCATCGTTCCGACTGCCCTAAGCAGCTCTTTATCCGCTTCTAAGAGCAGCTGTAATTTCCTGGTAAAAATATTTCGGGCAATTCAAAGAGCGGGCATTTATCTCTTCAGGACTTCAAGAATGGTGATAAAATATAAAACAATATTAAATCATATATTTACTTAGAGAGAATTTATCTGCATTCTAAAATATAAAATTTTGCTCTTCCGGTCCAAACAGTTAACATGAGACTACAAAAATTTTTTCCCGAAGGATTTGCATATACGTTACTCTCCCTCTCTCTATCTGTTCTGTATATATTAAAGAGTCATTGGTCACGGTCATATGTCCTGTGATCGTCGGACGGATAAGCCGCCATCTGTAATTAGGACCTCGGCATGACACGATGACGTTTGCGGAGCTCGATGACGTTTGCCGACTACAATATTTACTACCTATATATATATATATATATATAAATTGTTTTTCTAGTATTTTAATGTATTCACTCGTGAATATTCATCAGGTCACAGGTGATAGGCGAGAGCGAATGCACGCCCAGATGACGCCACAAGTCACAAACGACAAACGAACCAAACTTTGTGTCCACATGCATTCAAAATGTTTCACTTGAAACCGCACCGCAATCCTTAAATTTGATATGTACAAAAAAAATTATTTACTTGCTACTCGGGGTCTATGACAATATTTGCCCTGATGAAGTTCGTGATTGGAAACCGAAAAGTCGGCGAATAAAAATTAAATAAAAGATTTTTTATTTAATCTCCTGGCTCCAGAGTCTATTAAAATTTATTTATTTTTAAATCGAAATAGATAAGAGCGGAACATCAGGAATTAAATTAATTTAATTTAATCACAATAGATAGGAAAGGCGGCGAATAAAAAATAAACAACAGCCACTTTATTAAATCACTTTCACACCGAAGATGTTGATTATGCGATATGATTCACTTTTAAGATTACCTTAAATGATTATGAATAATTTTTATTAATTTAATTTTAATTTTTTAGGTTGTGATTCGACCGATGATGTACGTTGCTCTCACCTATGACCATCGTTTGGTTGATGGCCGTGAAGCAGTATTGTTTCTTAGAAAAATCAAAGCAGCAGTAGAGGATCCGAGAATAATGTTAGCTGGGCTTTAAATAAGAACTAATGTTACACAGTTCTTTTAAATTTTGATAGTTCATTATTTTATCGTGGATTTTACAACAAGAAATACTCGTAGTAGAATAAAAACAATACACAATAATTAAATGTATTTTTTTCTCCTTTTCCGAAAATATGCGCATCCAATTGAAAATAAATCTATATCTTTGGTTTTGAAGATAAAAATTATTTTGAAAAACTTTAAATGATTTGAAAAAAATTCTGGATGTATCAATCACTTATCCGATTATTGTTATTTGTACATTATTTATTTTATGTTATATTGCACTGTATTTAAAAATATATACTAACATATACATAACTCACTATTGTATTATAAAATTATATTTAATTAAATCAATTTCTTTTAAATTAGCATTCTGATTTGTTCGACATTTATTACCACTTTTTGATTTTTAAAAATTATTTTATTAAACAAAGAGTATTTGTTGAACACAATTACGATTTTTAAAAAATATGGTGTGACTGGTCGCACAGCACACAACTTTCTCTTACCTTCCGTAATCGAAAGTTGTGTTCTGTACTTGTCACACCAGATTTTTTTGTGTCGAGATATATTTAGTTCCCGCCGATATATTAGAATTCAAGAAATAAAATTTATAAACATGGGAAAATATTTATATTTTGTTACCATGGCAACCATTTCTCCTACCTTTCCTATGAAGTACAAGAGTAAAGTGGACTTCAAACAATTTTGAGAGCAAATAAGAGAATATACATTTTAAAGAGCATCTAAAAAATAATTGATTTTTGAATTTTAATCAAAATCTTTAGAGCGAATTTTGAGAAAATCGAAAAAAACTGAAAAAGTACATCAGTACAAATCAGTACAGGGGCAAAATTTTTCTACGCCCCGGTGCCAAGTTGCGACCCACACGTCGGGAAACGCTGCAATAACACATCAGAACCCAAAAATTAAACTTGTGTAAAAAAAATCAACATTATAATTATATAATTTCTAAAGAGAGGGGGGGGACAAAAATTCCTGGTACGAAGGTGACATCAAAGCCCAGGGAGGCAGAGAGCTGGGCCACGGGGATTTATTCCCCTCTGCTGCGCCCAGCACATAGGACCAGAAAAGACATTCTGACTTCGGAAAAATGTCTTCGTGGCTCGGCATCACCAACCAGTAAAGTCAATTTAATTTCTCTTTTTTATTTTCTTTTTATATTTATAGCTTGCTAACTAAATTTGATATTATTCCTTCTACTTAGGGAGGATAATATAATATAAGGAATTATTATATCAATTGAAAAAAAAAAAAAAAAAGTAGTTAGGTGGGTGTTTATCAGAGAACGGAAACACTTCCTCTGATAAGAGCTTTCTAGATTTTTTAATATCCACAGTTATTTTATACTTTCGATCTTTATTATTATCACTAATTATTTATTTTCTAACTAAGATATTATTTTTATAATAATTATTACCATCGTTTATTTGCCGAACGTTTCAAACTTATTCATTTTTCAAGAACGGTGTCGCCTCTTATTTAAAGTAGATGCATATTTGATATCATCATCAATAAGCCTCCTAAATTCGCATTAGTAATTTGTAATTTTATCATTTTATTTATATATTTATTCCAAATACGTAATTAAAACCTTTCTTTTTAAAGAAATACTGTCTAAATAAATTTTAAATTTTAGCGGTCACAAAATTATCTTGACGTTAACTTGAGATTATTGAGTTGTTGAGTTGATTTCAGATAAATGGATAAATGTCAATCTCTTTTTATTAATTTTTCCAAAATAAAAATAATCAAATAATGATTTTTTATAAGATTCAACCGAATAATCAAATACGAGTGCTTTTTAAGAGAAATTTTTAAATTTTTGTGGACCAATTTTTATTGAAAACAAAAAACATTTTCTCATCAATATTAAAAAAAAAATAATGAAAATAATATTTCAAATTTATTTTTGAAGAATTTAGTAAGTATTATGTTATTTTAATATTATTTTTCTATTATTTTTTCATTAGTTAATGAGATGTTTTTTTTTTCAGGCTATAATCCGTTAATCCTATTTAATTGATTCTTCCGACATAATGATGCAGCATCAATATTGGGTGACAAAAACGACAGTTTTTCGGAAATTAGGAAAAAAGGAGGATGATTGTATTGTGGCATCTGATGCCGAACTGGATGCCAAACTCGAGTTATTCCGTTCTATTCAAGAGAGTTGTCTTGATTTACAAAGAATTATGGATAAATACCAGGAACGTTTGTGTTGTTTGGCACAGGAGGAGAATTCGATGGGGAGATTTTTAAAAGAGGCTGGAAAAAATGATAAAACCAAGGCTGGAAAGATGATGACTTCTGTTGGTAAATCGCTCTCTTATTCAGGCCAGCAACGATTGTCTTTGCGAGTCCCTATCATGAGGCTTTATCAAGAGGTTGAGACTTTCAGACATCGGGCCATTGAAGATACTCTCCAAAATGTTAATGCCATGGAGAAACAAAGGACGGAATATAGAGCCTCTCTCAATTGGATGAAGAACGTCTCTCAAGAATTAGATCCGGACACTTATAAACAGCTGGAGAAATTTAGAAAAGTAAAAATATTTCGCTCAAAGTCACGATCCATTGATATTATAAGCCTTATTGGTTTTCTGATTGTCATAATCCAAGTCATCTTCATTGACTTTTTTAATTTAAAATAAATTTTCTAAATGGAAGAGAATTAGTAGAAGGATTAAAGTAGTTAATTGGGGATAACACATGTTCAAATTCATCTCGTTGTGGATCAAAAGTTTCAAAAACCTTTTAGGCCAGCTGACTATAATGGATGATAATTATTAGGCAGGAGGAGTAGTGATTCGATATATATATTTTTTTTCCTCGCCCTATTCCAGCGGTGCGGGGTCGGCGGATCTCATTCTCTCTCTCCACTCCCCCTATCCAAAGCTGTTGTCTCCGATAGGCCAGGCTCGGTCATATATCTCCTGCCCTCATGTTTTATACACATATAATATATAATCATTAAAATCCTGATATGCCCCCTTACAATTAAAACGGCAATTATTAATTATTATTATAAATAATTAACAATTTCCGAACGAGTAATATGGTCGCTTCCGAGCGTTTTAATACGTGGTGAAAGAGGTGAAATCCTCTGAAGGAGTGCCGATAGGTCTCCGAAACATTTGGAAATATTACCTTGGTAATTAATAAAAAATTGCTGAAAATTTAGCATTTTTCTTTCAAAATTAATATATAGTCTCGAAGCCCGAAGAGGTTCTTGGCCTGAATGGAACACTTGGGGATGTTGAGTTTATACATGTTTTATATGGTAGATAAGCTGGTAGTTTAATCAGGATAAGGAAACAGGAAAAGAAAATAGTGCAGCTAGTTGTGTTTCATTTTACTTTCTCTTATTTTTTATTGATTTCTCATCATGTTGACGTTTCGATCTCAGTTGGGAAACGTCAACATGATGGGAAATCACTAAAAAAAATGAAATACAATTAGCTGCACTATTTTTTTCTCCCGTTTACTTATCCTGATTGTTATATAGGCTTCAATTAATAGTGAAACTAAAACAAATATTTATCTCTTATTAATGAATTATTAAAAATAATTTTTTTTTTTATTTTAGGTACAAAATCAAGTACGCCATAGCAAAATAAGATTTGATCGATTGAAACTAGATTGTCTACAAAAGATTGATTTATTAGCCGCAGCCAGATGTAACATGTTTTCTCACGCGCTTATTTTATATCAGAATGCATTGCTACACTATGCAGATAAAGCAAGCAAAACATTTAATTCAGTTGCAAGCAATTTTAAAGGTAGGTTGAACAGACTAGAATCGAAAGAACGGAAAATGCAGAGCACTAGAAAAATTTCCAATGAATTGTGAGGAAGATATTCTTCTCGAGAAAATAACCCGCTCCTTTCATTTTTTTACTTTCTCTTACCTGTATATATGTAAATATATATAGAGAGAAAGTATTGGATTCATGTCAAAAATTCGATGTCGAGATTTTGATGGATCTTCACGTTTTGAGGTCCCCTGAATCCAAAAAAGTGGTTTTCGCGACATGGTCTGTCTGTGTGTGGGTGGGTGGGTGGGTGTGTGTGTGTGTGTGTGTTCAATTTTAAGCATGAAGGAATTGAGCTACGAGGTTGAAATTTTATATTTAAGTTAAACACCCCCGGGACCGGAAAAATAAGCTTTTAATCAAAATCGGCCAAAGAGTACTAGTACTTTACTGATGTACTTTTTCAGTTTTTTTCGATTTTCTCAAAATTCGCTCTAACGATTTTGATTAAAATTCAAAAATCAATTATTTTTTAGATACTCTTTCAAATGTATATTCTCGTTTTGCCCTCAAAATTGTTTGAAGCACACTTTACTCTTGTGCTTCATAGGAAAGATAGGAGAAATGGTTGCCATGGTTACAAAATATAAATATTTTCCCATACTTATGAAATTTTGGAAGAAACATCTGAATTCAAATATTCCCTACTGCCGGGAACTATATACATGTCGACACAAAAAATCTGGTGTGACCAGCACAGTCACAACTTTCGATTACCGAAGGGTAAGAGAAAGTTGTGTGCGTGCGCCAGTCACACCAGATTTTTTTTTTTATAGTTTTGATCAAATTATAATTTTAAAAATATATTTTTTAGGTTATCAGCATTATGAATTCAATGTTGTCAAGGAATTAATGGAACCAGCAAGTAAATTAGTGGAACAAGAAAAGGAAGACAATAAAAAAGATAAACCAAATATAGAAGATGAAGATAAAGATAAGTAAGTCATTTTTAATTTGAACTTGCCAGGGGCGTAACGAAGAGATTTTACAAGGTGGAAGGAGGCCACAAATGCCAACTTTAGTACTATTTTCATTTTCACATATATTAATTTATACAATTTTTTTGTTCTTAGACTCGAATTTAGCAAACTATTTTATTCTCGTACTTCCCTCTTCAACTCTCTATCTTTGTGATAGGGAGATTTTTGAGTCAATTATCATTTGGGGACTGCGGACCCCATACCCGATCCAAGGGCGATCAGAGTAATTCCTCTGGTCACAGGATCCCCTCTGGCTCTCATTGAGATTGAAATTTTGAATAAGTTCGATTTTATGAAAGATTCGCATTTTTACTTTCTCGTATAGAGAAAGTATTGTAATCGTAAAAAAATTCGACTTCGAGATTTTGATGTTTCTCCACGTTTTAGACCTCCCTGAGTCCAAAAATACCATTTTGGGAATTATGTCTGTGTGTCCGTTTATGTGTGTGTGTGTGTGAACACGATTACTTAAAAACCAAAGCAGCTAGATGGATGAAATTTGTTTGGTATATGCTCTTCACACTAAAATTGTAGATTTCTATCAACTTTTGGAGTAAATACGTCACTTGGAAGTAGTACTTTACCTAATAAGTTTTTTTCAGAAATTTCGAAATTTTCAATTTCTTTGTTATATTATGATAAAATACTCTATTTTAAAAAGTTTTTATTCTTTGACATTTTTCCGAAAACTGAATAGTTTTTGAAATAATCACAGAAGAAAACGAACGACATTTTTCGTAATGATTTTGTTTTGATTTTTCTTTCCAAAATCTATCTATATATACAACAGACTATATATAACCTTATAAATTCATATGTTTAATTTACACGTTTATTTTTTAGATTGCTTTTCTTTGAATCTGAATACCATGATGAAGATCCTCAAGGCAAAAAAGATGAAAAAAACAACCCGACTATAGACAAACCGTTGGAAACCCAAGAGACAAAAGATTCACTTGATTTTTTGCTTGATTTAGATATGAATTCACAAACAAAACCAAATGAAGATGAACTTATTGATGAATCTCTAGCAAAAACTTTTGAATTTTTCAATAACACAAATGTAAATAATAAATTAGAAGAGAAGGATATCCAGAAAAATGAAGATAAAGATCTTTTGACCAGTTCTGAAGATGATCTTTTACTTTTGGATCAAATAATGCAGGCCTGTGCCGGCGAAACGAGTTCCGCCCCAAATATTGATTCTACGATTGATGCTCTGTTAGGATTATCAACGGAATCGCCAAAAAAACCTCTGATCTCTGAAGAAAAAGCTTCATTCTTTCCATCGCAACTTCTCGATCGTTTTACAAATCCCTTTTCAGCTACGAGTTCCAATAAAACTACTTCTGTAGGACCTATTGTTTCACAAGAGCGAAATAAATCTATAGAAAAGGTAATTTTATTTAGAAATTTGCGAGAAAGACGTTCAAACTATATTTAAAAGGGAAATATTAATTAATATGTTTATTAAAGCTTTTGTGGTTTGTATTATATATAATATTTGACGAGTTTGGTTACGGTTGACGCCGTCTCTGGCTTCCCAGCCGCCAGGATTATCTGTCAATCCAGTCACCCTCTTCTAGTCCCCGCGCATCCATGGACTCCCACACTCCCTGAAGCCAGCTTTTTACGGGTCGTTCTCGTCTTCTTTTTTGGGTGGTTGCCAGTCCCAGATTTTCTTGGGCAGTCGATCGACGATCTGAAGATGTCCAAACCATATCAGGCGCTTTATCTCAATTGTGTCGATTATGGTTCCCTGGACATCCATGATTTCTCTAATTTTCTCGTTCCTGATGTGTTGGAGCTTCGAAATTCCAGCTGACCTACGCCAAAAGTTCACTTCAAGGGCTAACAGGCGTGAGATGTTGATTTTGGTCAGCTCTCATACCTCGCAGCCATATGTCGCAATACTTTCGACTATAAAACTTTTAATAAATAAATAATACAAAATGTCATCTATAATTAAAAACTCCCATTAAAATGGAAATAATTAATAGTAGACAATAGCTAGAAGGTTTACTTTATTTATCATTCAGATCTTCGGAATTTTAAATAAATATTATATAATATTCATTTTTGTGAAACAGAAACTGTTAAATTGTGCAATACAGTGGCCAGACCTCAATAAAACTTTCCGCAAATGAATATTATATAATATAATATTTATTTAAAATTCCGAAGATCTGAATAATAAATAAAGTAAACCTTCACGCTATTGGCTACTAAAATATTAACTTTTGCTGTTTTCATATAAGAGGAAATATTATTAATACTGTATTAATAATAAATAGGAAATGGTATTTATTTTCATATAGATCTATTGATAAAAATACACATATTTTAAAGAATTCGTCAAAAACTAAAAATAGTTTAAAATATATGCTTGGTCATCTGGAAAAATTCGAGGGATGGAGATGACCTGGGTCCATTTGGTCATGTGCCTATATATTTTCTTAGCTCTTAATTAGAATCTACTATAATAATTTTCTTTTTATAATATATTTGAAATGATTTTTTTATTTCAGGACAAAAAAGCAGATTGGTTTAATCTGTTTGCCGATTTAGACCCTTTGGCTGATCCTGATGCTCTGGGAAAATCTCAAGATGATAGAAAATGTTAAAACATATTTATGCCGAAATACAAATATGTACATGTATTCACATTATGTTATAATCTTTAGTTTTTAATATATAAAGTATTTACAAAAAAAAAAAACATTCCACAAAATCATTCCATATTGAATTATGTTAAAAAATTCTATATTTCATTTTAAAAATTTTATATTTGTTAAATTTTATGTATTTTTTATTTTACAATTAATATAATTTTTTATTAATATCTATGTTATCTTAAAATTATATATTTATATCTTGGTATCAAAGAAAATGTTTTATAAATGAAATAAAATGATTCTAGTCAAAACATTTATTTTTTTCTAGATATAATTTCTAATAAATTAAAAAAAAAAAACATCGAATTTAAAACAAATTTTATTTCAAAGCTTTTATCACTATATATATTATATATAAAAGATAATTAATTATTTTATGTGTGAAAACAAATATTTAAAATAAAAATAAATTACAATTAAATATTTTTGTTTTTTAGAGGTATTATTTACATAATCTCACGAATTATTTTTTAGACTATACATTCTATTTATCTGAGCTGGAGAAAAATTTATTACGTTAAAATTCAAACCGGAATCCCCTAAGAACAAAAGTTTTTTTCAATCATTTTTTTAAAATTATATTTATAAAATACTTTTAATAATACCAGCTTAATATTTCATTAATAATTAAGACTGGATTTATATAGAAATGTATTTTTTGTTTACCACGCGTTTATGAATCGATTATTTTACTCCGCATATTTAGGCGGTTATTGCATTGAAAATTTTTTCAAATCTTTGAAAAATGCTCTTCTTAAGGATCCCAAAATATTTATATATAATATATCTTTGAACCAAGAGCAAATCAAATAAATACAATTCTTAGCATGATATTGCACTTATGCATTTATCAGAAAACGCCCCTCGCTGATGCTAAATGAATGTTGATATTTGCTTGAGTCAGTGGTTTCCATTGAGGGTGGATGCTTTCCCCTTCCCATTTAATCATCTCGAAACCAAAGTCATAGGATGTTATATATAAATTTGTTATTCAAGTTTTTTCTAGTAACAAAATAAATTATTTAAGAAAATATAATTTTTTTCCAAATTATTGATATTGATATAACAAAATGAAACATTTTAGAAATAACTATACAATAATAGAAAGATATTGATAATTTTAATTTGGCTTGTTAATTATAGCCCGAATTGTCAGATACTGTATATATAGTATATAGGCGCCGGAACTGGGGGGATGAAATAAAAGAAAACATTGCACCTCCCCTCTGACTCCTCCTATAGAATGCCAGGGGGGGGGCAATGTACCCTTGACCCTCCTGGGGCAATATGTCTTCTTTTATTTCATTTATGTTTTTTTATTAGAAATAAAATCTTTCAAATTAAAAGAGTAAGAAATTCATTTTTTTCCAAAATATTTTATTTAGACCCTATTCTATTTATAATTTCTAAAAACATTTTATATGCAGTGCCGTCATTTCAAATTTTTCTTGGGGGAGCGAATACATATGGCACTCTTAAGAAGACATTTTTCCTTATCGTTGATTTTCAAAAAATAGAAGGGTGAAGATATCGCGCTTATTAAAAACAGCCTATGATCGTTTGTGTTTCTGAGTTTGGGGAACTTAATTATCCATCACATTATATTGTTTTCAATTAAATGTTTTACAATAAAGACATAAACATTTTAAACACAATCACAAACCTATTATTTTAGTAAAATAAAATATGATTTGCTACCCGCCTTACACAAATTGGAAACCTCTGACATGAAATATATATATATATATATATTTTAATATTTCTTTTATCTTATCTTATTCTATTTCATATTAAAACCAGTCTTATAATTCATTATTTATTAAAATTATTTGTTTAAAGGGAGATTTAATCATGCGAAGCGCCCCTAAACTTTTTATAATATTAAGAGAGCAAAACAATAGAGGGTATTTTTAAGATTTGTAAAGCAGAATTATGTATGCCTAAATCGGCTGCCCAATTTCAAAACCTAGTAAGGGGCAAACAAAAAGTTTTTTGTCATTGAGCGTTTTGCTCAATCGGTGTGTGCGTTGGCATTGGACAAAATGTTCTTCCATTGAGCAAAACGTTTTGCTCAATTGCCCAACCTTACTGTGTTTTGAAATTGGGCAGCCGAATTATTCAGACCAAAACTGAAAGGTCAGTAAAGTTGAACACTCGAAAATTAATTTTAAACTGGAAACCGTTTGCTCTAGTTGAAGCATTATGATTAATTATTGAAACAAAAAACCTTGTGTTTTCTTACTGAATTTGATTCTTTGATTACATAAAAAACTCGAAAATTAGTTTAATATTTATACTAATAATTTCCATCAGGGGCGTATTTAAGGGGGGGCCGAGAGGGCCGCCCCCCCCCCCCCCCGAAATTTCCCAAACACATATACATATATAGGGATATACAGACATCAGCGCAACAAATTTTTCCGCAGGATGGACAACTTTGGTTCCGCAATAGAAAAAATGTTCCTCAAAAAATTTCGTGCGAAAAAAAGTATAGTTTCTTAAAAAAAAAAATTTTCCTCAGAAAAATTTTTTGAGTTCGCCCCCCCCCCCCCCCCCCCCCCGAAAAAAATTTCTATATACGCCCCTGATTTCCATACACCTTTAATGATATATTACCAAAATACATCTTGTAAAGGAATTAATTTAATTATATGAAAATAATACATTTTTATTTGAAGTTTTTAATTTTTTAAATTCAATAGTTTTTCATACGTAAGAAAAAATTGTATTGCTATCTTTTTCCTTTGTTTATTTGAATAATAAGTCATCTTTCTTTTTGTATAGAATTTATGAGCAAAACAAATAACAATTACTAATTTATGGACAAAATTAGTAAATGGAGTTTTGCTATTCTATAGGAGTGGCGGATTAAGGGATCGAAGAGGACGCAAATACGGAGAGAGGCCAAGGCAGAAAGTAAAGGGTGGTCCATAATAATATTACAAATGAAAATTTTAAAACTTAGAAGAGCCTAAATCAGTGTTTCTCAAACTATTTGTAGCTGCGACACACTTTTAGTAAGTATAAAATTTTGCGATACACTAAAAAAAAGTACAAATAGTACAATATAGTATAGTTCTATAGTTTGCAAATATAATAATATATCTGGAAACAGCAAAAATTTTATACTTTTTATTTGTTTTAATTAAGTTTAATAATCTGTAGCCTATAATGTACAGTGAGGAACAATATTAAGTGTCACCCTTGCGTTTTCTACTTGTGATTATTCCTTTGTTTTTATTAAGAAAAAATTAAAATCTTTATTGGAAATTTTCTAGGTTTGGACCATGAAAGTTTCCATTAAAAATTATTGAATATTTTTTTAAAAACAATGAAATAATCACAAGTAGAAAACGCCTGGATGGGACTTAATATTGTCCTCACTAGAAGATTTGTTAGGAGGGGCAAAATTTAATTTGACGCCGCCCCCTCTTTACTAATAGTATAATATGCCGCCCCCCTCCCTTCCCCCGAACACTGTCACTGTAACTAAGCCAAATTGATTTTAAAATTTTAATCCTTCTTTAAATTTGGGTCTAAAATTTCGATATGTTCACTTTGCAAAAGTTTCTTAATAACTAATTTCCAGTGCCGTATTTATGAAGAGGCGAACTAGGCACGCGCCTGGGGCGGAAAAATTTGTAAAAAAACCTGTTTATTTACATATCTATAGTTGGTTTTTATAAATAGAAAAGTATTTGATGTTGAAATCAGAAGGCGTGTTAGGGTATTTCTCAGTGTTGGGTGGTTGAAGGGGAGGGGGCGGCAAGAGTCCACTGCCTAGAGGCGGCAAATGCCTAAATCCGCTAATTTCATTTTGTTTTTGTGAGCCACTTTTCCTATTTTGCTCCCCTGGTATCTGCCGCCCGGGGAACAAGCCCTCCCCCCCCTAGATCCGGCCCTGTTAATAGGAGACAATTATTACAGAATATTTCTCCGACACAACTGATCGCGACAATTTAGTATGACGCGACACATAGTTTGAGAAACACTTGTCTAAAAGATAAGTGACACGAGTCTCCAATAACTTAAATCCGTCACTGGAATAGAATTTTACAGTAAAGGGCCCCTTCACGGGTCAATAATAATGACATTACTTTATCAGAATTACATGCTCATTAATCTTCAGTAAGGTCATTATTACTGACAGTGTAAGGGACCCTTAAGGGTGAAATTGATTTTTTATGCACCATAGCAACTATACTTTAAAAAAAATGTTTGTACCTAATAGAAAATCATTTAGAATTTGATTTCTCGGTTATTTATTTTTTTTCTTTTTAAATTAAATTGATATTATCATTCAATCAGTCCTATTCTATCAAATAAATATATAAAGTCCAGAAATAAAACATTTGAAAATTAAAAACAAATTAATTTGCTTGGAGCAAATTTTTTTCTTTTATAAATAGAAAACAAATGAATCAATAAATTTAATAAATATACGAAAATTTATGATTTAGATTATTAAAAAATAAATAAAATAATCAATTTCTTTCATAAAATGAAAAAAATTTTGTTCTTACATAATACTTTAAAATATATTCTTTTAAATTAGTTATAAAAAAAAAAGAGATAAAATGGTTCACTAATCACAGTTCAAAACCGAATGTCTCTTTGTCAATTAAGTGTATTAAATTAAAAAAAGAAATTAAATTAGATTAATATAAGAGAATCGGTGAAATCAAAGACAATTGTTACCTTAAATATCTGAAAATTGATTCATAGCTGTCTTGACTCTGAAAACAAGAAAATTTTTATAAAGTATTGTCTTTTAAGATAGTATATTATGTAATAGTGTGTCAGAACAGGGGACGGTTGGGTAGTTAGGGAAATATTTCAAACCAGCGTTACTTTAGTAAACTAAATTAGAGTCAGAAATGACGCATTGTGGTTAGACTAATGCCGATATTCAGCACAACAACCAGGTTATAATGTTGGGAGCAGCGTTGGGCGAATTGTCTACTTTAGTTTGTCTACGCAATTGTCTACGCGTAGACAAGTATGTAGACAAATGAACAATATCCATGTAGACAAAGTAGACAATGTAGACAATTAAAATTTAAAAATTTGGCGGGACTAACAACACCATGATTTTTTATGTATAAATAATAAATAAATCCAGTCATAAATATAATTTTTTGATACTAATATACACGAAATCAATAGGTAAAGAGTGATTTTACAATTTTAATATTCCCTTTTCCTCTAAGCGAGAATATTGGAGTAACAACACTAAAAATTTATATATATATATATAAAATTTAGTGTTCGTTACTCCAATATTCTCGCTTAAAGTGGAATATCAAATATAGCGAGATATTGCTTGAAAAAGAAACATCTGCCAGCGTTGATAATGGCAGTATTCTTAATTTTAAGTGACTTTTATTTGAATTAGATATTAGAAGCTGCATAGGCGCGGAACTGGGGGGGAGTCATGCCCCCCCTGGCATCCTACAGGGGGGAGAGGGGGGCAAAATTTCTTCTTTTATTTCATTTATTATTAAAAATGATATATTTTTACTTTTGAAAAATAAAATCTTCTAAATTAAAAGAGTAAGAAATTCATTTTTCCAAATTTTTCCAAAAATTTTTGAAAAATCACTACCAAATTTTTTAAAATTTTAATTTTATTAAAATTGTGATTTTATTTAAAAGATTTTAAAGTTTTATACTAGATTTGTTTTTGTTTTATACTATTTGAACATATTAAATTATTTTAATTTTCTAAAAAAATTTTTTTGCCCCCCTGAATCAAATTCGTTCGGCCCCTGAGAAGCTGTATTATGCAGGGTTTTTTTGCAAAAAAGACACAGTATTTTTCATTTTGTTTCCCTAATTCAAATTTTAATTCATTAAAATGTCTGTTTATTGGTCTTCCGCGTTTAGACATTTTTATGTGTATGAATTTCTAGGCTGTTTCTAGAAATGACAAATCACTGATCTGAGATGAGAGCCAATGAAAACATTGTCAATTGTCTACATTTTCTACGTCTTTGTCTACATTGTCTACATTGTCTACGCATTTGTCTACGTCATGAAGTAGACAAATCAAAATATGCTTAATTTGCCCAACACTGGTTGGTAGTGAGAGGTCCTTCACCTCGCCTACAAAAATCATCTCCTTCCCAAACAACAAAAAAAAATTTAATTTTATAACAATTTTTATTATTTTTTAATTTGAGAGATTTAATTATTTTATTATTATAATTAAAGGAGAGATAGCAACCAATGCTTTCCTAGAGAAATTTTATGAGCCTCCCGATTTACGACTCCAATATTTTTTCTAGACTCTTCATAACATCCAGTGCAAAAATTTAATTTCCAAATTCCAACGTTTCCATTTTCTGTTTTTTTTTTTTTTTTTTTTTTTAATCTTGTATTGAACATTCGAAAGCTTGTTTGAGATATTTACCGGTATGTGCTCTGTTTAGGGTTTTTGAATACTTACTTATCAAATAGTAAAGAATCGTCCGTCACAACCAACTGCTGAAGAATTTTGAAAACTCCCATTTCTCTTAATTTTGCTTGTCGCTCTGAAGATCCATCTTCTTCTCTCCAAACCAAATTGGATACACAAAAAATTGCAGCCATTTGAAGTTTAACATTACTATGCATCTATAAATAATACAATTTAATTAGTTTTCATATTTATTTTTATTAATTATGAATATTCAATAAACAAAGGCCTCGAATCGGACTTGGTGAAGGATAGGTTATTATTTAGTGTTTTAATGAATATATTCTTTTTGTTGCTGAATTACGTGATCGCTGGTCTTTGGATAAACCGAAAGCAATGCTCCGAATAAAGTGGAGGTCCCAAATCTATTATCTCAGAGGCAAGATGGTCACTTGATCCAACAGCAAAAAATTACTCTCACTAATATTGTTAAAAAATAATAATGGTAAAATTACCATATAATCCATAAGTTTTTTCAAAACGTCCTCCTCTTTCATAATCATATCTTTTGCTTGTACTCCATCTGCAATATTTGCTAAAATGCAGAGCACTTGTTCTTTTACATCCGCACTATGTAATCCTTCTAAAATGATTACCATGGCTTGTAAGACCTACAATAATAACAATAATAATATAATAAATCAATTAAAAATTTGGAAAATATATAATATACCTGAGGTCCATGTAAATTCATAATATAATCAATATGAGGTTTAGTACTAAGCAAATTACGAAGAAGTCCTAAAGTTTTCATTAAAATATCAACTTCTGGATCAGTAAGTAATCTAAATATTTGATCAGAGCCCAAAGACGCTAAAATGTGATTTTTGATCTTATGATCGGCTTGAAATGCCATATTCATTAAAGCCCACACTCCATTGAGGCGTAGAGCAGGTTCTTCTCGAGATGTTAGTCCACATATTATTTCTACTGCCCCTGCTTCCAAAATAGGCTCTTTAGAAGGTGAGAACTCTAATAAAAGATTACAAAGAGTCGAAGATGCAACAGTAAGAACATCTCCATCCCCACTATGCAAGAGTTGCATTAAGGGACGCCAAACAGAATGATCTTGAAACGTCGTACGGAGTTGCTGTACAGATCTGCTAAGAGAATGCAAACAACGAACAGCAGCTAGACGCACTTCAGAGTTTGTGTCACTTAATCCTGAAACTACTTGTTCCATTAAATTATCAGTTTCAATCATTCGTTTTCGTATATCTTCATCATTTGCCCCAAGTGAAGCAAATGCTCGAAAAGCCGCCCGTTTTGCTATATGTTCAGGTTGAAGTCGTAAAAGTTCATTCAGGGTTAGAACTAGATGATCCGATATAGAAGCTAATCGCTGCAATTCGGTATCTACTTCGGTGAGGTAAGCAAGTGTTTCAGCAGCGGCTGCTCTTTCAGGAACAGTAAGTTCTTTTTTGCAAAGGCGGACGAGACATGGAAGAGTTCGATAAAGAATTTTCGGATCATCAGCTGTTAGAGCACCTGACCTATGTAGATATGTAACACATCGAGCTGCTGCTAATTGCATATCTGTTGGTTTATCTCGAGCCATAAGTTCAAGCAGCATTACGGGTACTGGACGTCCTTGATGTGTTGCTTTAGCTACTTCTAGGGATATTTCTTGATTTTGAAAACAAAGATTTCCTAAACACCGGAGTGCAGGCATTCTTACTTTATCATGTGGTGAATCTATTAATGCAGCAAAAGCAGGTACAGCTCCATTTGCAAATAGGATATTCTGTTCAGCTCTTGTCTGAAAATAATGAAATATTTTATCGAATTAAATTTTTAATAAAAATATTTCTATTAGAAGTAGGATCTGAAATTAATTTCTTTTTTTTTTAATTTTGTTGTAATAAGCCTTTCTTGGAATTCCAGAAATAATACCGGCCCTTACACGATCAGTCAGAATGTTAGTCTGACTGAATCAGTCCGACTGTCAGTATTTTCTTCATTCAAGTATAACTTTACACGTATCATTCAGACTGTTCTTTTTAGCTCATTCGACTTTGGGAAAGCACTAATTTTTCTTCACTAAACTAACTTAGTTCCTTGCCACTAAGTAACAAAAAGAAAATGACCATCAGTCCTTCAAAAATCTTGCCCCTATACGGTCAGACAAAATGCCTTCCGCTCCAATACTGTCAGTCGGACTGATCGTATAAGCTGGGAAAACCAAAAGAAGCTTTCAATAGGCTTATTACCAGATCTATTCTTCAGTTTTCCAATTTTGATAGCACTAAGGCCCTCTTTTCCTGTTTTCTTTCACTTTTCTGGAATTTCGAGAGAGGCTTTTTTAATAAAGTATGCTACAAATCTGTCTTCAGTCATTTGATCAGTAAATTTCAAGAGAGCCTGGGATTACTTTTCCTTTCAGGCTTGGTTTTATAAATTTTTACCATAGAATGAATGGTTTTTAATTTCTTCCAATATTTACCTTACAAGAAGCTGTGAGTATACTTGCTACCGCCACTTGGTTTGATATTGAATTTTCTACAAGTGTAAGTAATTGGTTAGGTAAATTTTCCTTTTGATATACTAAATTTACTGGAGCGCATGGATATTGAAATATGGTTTTGAGACAGGCAAGACTCGCTCCTTCTAATTTGGGATCTCTTGTTGACAAACCTAGAAAAATTATATTAGGATAAGAAAATATATGCATACAAAAAAAAATTAGGTTGAAATTTTAAGAATAAGCATGTTTCAACAAATGTTTAGTTTTTGGTACTTTTCTTTTGTCGGACAAATATAAACTTTATGGTGATAAGTTATCACCATAAATAATTTTCTGATCGCGGCCTCAGAACACATAGTGTTCAAAGATTTGTCGCCCGATAATCAATTTCGAGAACAAATGAGTTCTAACATTTTAGTAAGTAAAGTAGTTATTTCCTTAAGACAGTTACTTTTATTATAAGCAATATTTTTTTTTATTTAAACCTTATCCTGTTTTTAAATAAAAAAAATACACATATAGTAAATAGAAGTGTTGTCTGTGATATATAGCAAGGGAGAAAAGTAGTGAGGGGCAGCCGAAAATAATATTTTCAATGATTATTCAATCCAGAGGAAACGTTTTGGTTCTTTTATTAAAAACTATCTTCACTTCATTTGAAAAACATGTATACAGATAAGTAAAAATTATTTAGAATATGTGAGGTTTCACTAAGTTGTAAATGAAAGAAATATTGAATTTCTAACTCGATATATTTCGGGCTATTAACCCATCTTCAGGGGTACATGTGACTGAGGACCCCTTTTCTACCCATGTTCTAATCTAATAATGGCAGTATTTTGTTCTAAAATGAGAAAGAAAAGACGTAAGAACGCCTTCTGAATATTTGGTTTGCTAAATAATTATTTTTAAAAGATAGAAATAGGAACTTTATTTATGTATAATCGAATCGACATTTTAACATCTTCTCTGTCATTTTAGAACAAAACACCAGCATTTTAGAACAAAGAACCAGCTTTGAACATTCGCCGATTATATTTCGATAAAAAATAATATTAAAACCAATTTTGATCAAATCTCTGGTATCAAAAATTTGGGCAAGGTAATTTCATTTGCAAGTTAATAATATTTGATCTAATTACCTTCGTATATATAATTGTAAATATGTATATTTCTTACAAACAAATGAAGATAGGTTTTAATAAAAGCATTCTTATTATTATTTTTGATTGCCTCTGCTTACTTCCCTTGAAAAATAAACTTGTATATATATTCTTCACACTTCTAGGCATCTCATATGATTTTAGACAAACATATAATAAATTTTCATTCTATCAAACTCAAATAAGGAAGAATTGATAAATTTAACAAATCTTACATTCTAAAAGCACTGGGACAGCCCCCATATCGATTAGAGCTTTCACATGATCTTCAGTTCCTTTGGCCAATGATCCCAAAATCACGGTGGCCTCTACTCTTATTTGCATGGGTAAATTAGTATTTCCAATTAATTGTAGCATTCGTGGCACAACACCTTGGGCAATTACTGTTCCTTTTTGTCGATTACTTCCAATAACAGAATTTTTCAAAGATCTAACAAAAAAAAGTAAAATTTTAATAAAATTTAAAAAAAAAAGAATTGTAAAAAATTACTTACATAATTGCTTTTAGACAGTTATCGGGATCTGGAGAGAATAATTCATCGATATATGAACGGGGATTTTCAACATCCTAGAAAAGAGGTTAGTTTTTTTTTAATATGATATTTTTAATATAAATTAAATTAATATTACCATAGAAGGGTGCATTATTGCTAGCATAGCCTGTTAAAATTAATTAATAAATAAAATTAATATGATTTGATGAATTGATTGGAAATAAGCTGGATAAATAATTTCATTTGTCAACTGATCAATGTCGAGACCAACAGCTTCGGGTCAACTGACTCACTAGATTATTTACTTATCTATATTTAGTCCCATTTTCTTATGAAATCTCCAAGTATTACTTATTAAAATATCCAAATATAAAACTTAAAAGAAAAATTGTAAGTAAATAAACACTTTTAAATTTTAAAAGAATAACATAACCTCAAATTCAAAATGTTCATAAATGATATCAAAGTTGATCAAACATTAAAAGGATTCACTCGACGACATAACGGGCTTGTTATATTAAAAAACCATAGAGTTGTTTTGCGTCGCGATTTTAGCGATCTTAGGCATTACGTTAAAATAATATCTGGCGGGGGGTCAGGTCATGAACCTGCCTTTGCAGGATTTGTCGGACCTGGAATGCTAACTGCAGCCGTTTTGGGTGAAGTTTTCACGGCCCCTTCACCGAAGGATATTCTACAAACAATAAGACATTTGGCCGTAGGAGATCAAAAAGGAATTCTATTGATTGTCTCAAATAATATAGGAGATAGATTAGCGTTTGGGGTTGCTTATGAAAGAGCGATGAAAGAGAATATTAGAGTTAAAATGATATTACTATCTGACGATTATTCTTCTTTAATTGAAGAAAAAACTTGCTCTTCTGGCATTATACTCCTTTATAAATTTGCTGGTGCTCTAGCACAAGATTTATACAATCTTGATAAAATTTATGAAGAATGCATGGAATTTATCAACTCTCTTCAATCAAGTACTTTATTATTTAAAAATTATACAAAATTTGATCATAAAACCAAAATGAAATGGGAACCTAACGAAATTTGTATTGGTATGGGTCTACAAGGTGAGCCTTCGGGAAAAATACATCAAATTGGAAATATAAACGAGGCTATTGAACTTTTTGTAAAACCATTAAATGACATTTTAATGATTAAAACTCAGAGTGAAATTGAAATTGAAATAGCTCCCAAAAAAATTAAAAAAAATCCCAGAGAAAAAGATGAGATTATTCAAAAACCGGATATAACTTATGAACCTGTTATTCTTCTAATAAATATCCTTCCAGGTTGCAATGCCTATGAAATGAATTATATTATTAATTGTTTAATGGATCATTTAGAAAATTTAAAGGTTAATATTAAAAGATGTGTAAGTGGAATCTTTTATTCTTGTTTGGATGCTCATGGACTTACAATCTCAGTATTACCAGCGAATCCTAAAACAACAAAACTATTAGATGCGCCGTGTAGTGCTCCTGATTGGCCTCGGACTTTATGTGTTACTTGTTTAAACCCGACAATACAACCTGATGAGATTCTCTCAACCTACGAAGAACCTTTTAGTTTGGATATTCCAACGGATAGCGATGGACCTGAAATTGATTTAAGAGCTGCGAGAACAATTAAAGCGATGTTAACTTGCGCCCTTGATGCCTGTATTTCCTGTGATGTTCAATTAAAAACACTTGATGTCGAATCAAAAGGAAAACAAAGTTTTGCAATCACTACCATATTTATTAAATTAAGAGAAATTATTTTAAAAGATGAACTTGATACAAAAAGACCGAAGAAGATGTTGAAACAGATGTTGGAACTTTTTGAATCTGAATCAACAGGATATTATGGAGTTCTTTATGCTCTTATGATAGGTAATTATCTATATATAAATAATAATAATAATTTATTTTCATCATACAAATACATGAATTACATATATATATAGACTATATATATATAAAGATAAAATTTCCTTCGAGCGAAACTTTGTACACACATCCATATAACATATATATATATATATATATATATGCAAAGATGTTTTCTCAGGTGAAGTCGCGTGGGGTGCTGAGATTTACTCGACGTTTCGGCTCTCCTTTTGGAGCCATTTTCAAGAGAAGGAAGTTAGGAGGTAATGGTGGAGGGGGGTTGTTTACGGGGTCGCAGTCTTCCTGGTCCCCAGGTCAATTTGGTGGATGACTTAGAGGCGTGGATTGGTCTCTGAGATCTGGAGGAAGGTTGGGTGTGTGTAATTGTGTTCGGTTTAGATTGACTACGGGGCCTCAATCTGCCTACTCCCCAAGTCGGTGTATTGGTGGATGCCTCAGAGGTTTGGGTTTGTCTCTGAGAAATGGACATTGGTTGGTTGTGTGTAGTCGGGTTTGTGTTTGGTTTGGGTTGACTTTGGGGCCTCAATCTGCCTACTCCCCAAGTCGGGGTGTTAGCTCTTGGTTCCCGGGGTCTCAACCTGCCTACTCCCCAGGCCGTGAGCAACCAAACCAAACACAAACCCGATTACACACAACCAACCACTGTCCATTTCTCAGAGACGAACCCAAACCTCTGAGGCATCCACCAAACACACCGACTTGGGGAGTAGGCAGATTGAGGCCCCGTAGTCAATCTAAACCGAAAACAATTACACACACCCAACCTTCCTCCAGCTTTCAGAGACCAATCCACGCCTCTGAGTCATCCACCAAATTGACCTGGGGACCAGGAAGACTGCGACCCCGTAAAACCCCCTCCACCATTTCCTCCTAACTTCCTTCTCTTGAAAATGGCTCCAAAAGGAGAGCCGAAACGTCGAGTAAATCTCAGCACCCCACGCGACTTAACCCGAGAAAACTTATCTTTGCGTAGATGTATATGTATATAGAAAAATAATATTAATATATTTATAAATTCCTTAGCTGAATATTGTTGTTTTACAACTTTCTATCATTAGTCAATTTATCCTTTAATATTCCCTTTAACATAAGTGGTCTATAAGATGATCAATGAAACTAATTTATAATTTTTATATTTTCCTTAGAATGCAGTACGAGGGCATTTGATTTGACGGCTGACCCATCAAACCAACCAGCATTGTGGGTGAAAGTTTTGGAATTAATGATAAAAGTCTTAACAAATTATGGAGCTTCCAAACCAGGCGATGGCACAATTTTGGATGTCTTATCAGCTGTACATTCAAGTCTTGCGCCGTATTTAAAAAAATTCTTACCCTATAAAGCACTCCTTCAAATGGCTGCCGAATCAGCTGAAGAAGCAACCGCAAAAACAACTTTTCGCAGAGGACAACATTATCCAGGACCAGATGCCGAATGTCAAAGGCTCGCCGTTTTTATTAGGGCTCTTAATGAATCATTCAAACTTTTATATTAGTAACCTAAACTTATGAACCAAAATTTCGTTAACATAAAAAAAATTTGGAGAATGAATATGAATTGAAGACTCAATTTTTTTTATAAACAATTAAAAAATTGAATGTACATGTATGCTCTATTCAATAAAAATTTGTAAGATTATATAATTTTTTTTACTTAAATCACAAATTTTGGTTCTTTTAAGTAATTTGAGATTAAATTTAAATATGTATCTTCTGGGATAAGAGGAAATACACTGTATATTGATAAATAGGATAGTAATAAGAGTAAAATTAGTAAAATAGCCCCGCCGACTGCCTTTGGCGACCCCATGGACCCCCGCAAGTTGGCTCGGGCCCGCCGCCTTTTCTTAATTTTTAGGGATAAAAGTGTTGAGTGTTTTTTATAAAAAAAAAAAAAAGGATCTAGCCATTTTCGTCTTGATTGTGTTTGAACATTTTGTATCCCGTTATCATGTTTGCATTTGTTTATTTTCGCCCCTTAATTATTATTCGTTTTCTTACCAAATTAATTTTCTTTTACGTAGGTCATACAAATGAATGCTGTAATTTCATTGTGTCATTTCTGTGAACTTCATGGTCCCAATATTTTATTTGCCACTCAAGTTTTTCATGAAATTAAGCAGCCAACAAGCGACGATAAACCACAACACTTTTACGGACAATCTGATGCAATAGCTGTGTCTTCAAGATCTTTAGCAAGCCACTGTGAAGCTTGCCACGCCTTGGGACCTCCAGAAAGAGCTTATTTGAGTAATGATCATCAGAATAGAGTAAGTTTTCTGAGTAGTCGAGAAGCTCCAGGTTCTGAGGCAGCGAATCTTCTGAGACAGGCGTGCTTTCGGAGTCTCAGCTGTGAAGTAATAATTAAATTTTTTTTCAAATTATATTAATTTGATTTTTGATTATAGATTTTTTTTTTTAGGGAAGTCCAGGACGTGAAGGTCCGACTTATTTTGGAGATGAAACAAGAGGTCATGCGCTTTCAAGACCCTTTAGACTGGAAGACGCTCACGCTAGAGGTTTTAGTCGATGGTTTTCTCTAGTGATTCTGATGCGTGATAGAACATTTCTACTTAATTCTTGGCCTTTTCTTCTCGAAAGATTAGAAGAAATTATACAGGCACTACAATCAAAGGCTCATGAGGTAATATGAGTTTATATATTTGCGAATTAGAGCTTGAAAATGGGCTACAACCAGGAATTAGAGGAGGGAGAGGGCGCAAGATGTATAACCCTCTCTTCAAAAATACTTTATAAAAAATTTATATTTTTTTAGGTCAGGGAGAAGGATTGTAAACCTCCTTTAAGACCATCAAATCCTAAAATATCAAGATCTCTAGCCGAACTTACTGGTACAGATGATATTTTTTCTCGTCTACATATTTGGTTTACATGGGTACTTAGAGCTGGAGGAAATCGTTTAACTGAACGAATAAATCTCCCATTAAATTTCAATTTTAATAATGTAATCCATAATTTTCGTGATTTTGATAGTAAGTATAATTAACGAATTATACAAATATACATATATATATATATATATCCCCTGTTGAAAATCATAGAGGCAAAAGTCCGAAAATTCAATTTTAAGATGTCACGACCGCTAAGGCTGAACACACACTAATTGAGCAAAACGTTTTGCTCGATGCCAAAGCACACCGGTTGAGCAAAATGGTCAAAGGCAAAACATTTTGCCCGATGATGTCGAATCATGTCCAATTGTGTCTCTTCGGTGTGCGTTAAGAAAAACATTGAAAAAACAGTTTTAGGCGTTCGAAAACGTTTTTGCTCAATTGGTTCTGCGTTCAGCCTAAGTTATAACAAAATTGTTATAGGATTTAAAATAAATTTATTTCATCTCATAAATACCTATTTAATTTAATAAATTTTTAGATTCTGGTCCAGTTGAAATTCCTCTTGATTATAATGACACTGGATCAAGTATTGCCGAGCTTCGTCGACTAAGGAATACTCTTGGGGTCCCCGCATTTCGATCAGTACTTTATTGTCTTCTTTTGGGACGACAAATTGTCGTACGCGCTGACTCCTCTGCGAAAACACGCCGTTTAATTTCAGCATTTAAGGTTTTAAAAATTTTATTTAATTCTTATGTAATTTAGAGTAATGTTCTTAAAAACTATTAATGAAACAAGACAAAAAAGTCCAGAGATTTTCCTCAGTTTAGTCGAAATATATCTTATATATATGTACGTATATCGATATACAAAATTTAACAATAGGAAATAATATTTTTTAGGCACTTCTTCCATCAAGAAACATCCATATTCATATTGAAAGTAATGAATATATTACCCCGGACAAATGCAATTTGTTATCACTTGGTACTGAAGTAGCTGTACCAAAACCATGCCAAGAAGTTGCAAGATTAGATCTTCTTCCACCTCAATTTGTCATCCCCAATGAAGATTCTGAAATTACGGAACATTGGCGTCTATTATGGGGTGGAGAATTACCTCCCAAATGTAATAATATACCGTTAATATTGGTAGTTATAATTTACCCAATATATATATCCAAGATTCGTTTTCTAAAATCTTTTTAAAATTTATAATTGGATCGATGTGAACATAACCCCGCAGGTGCAAGAATTTAAATACATTTTATTATTTAGTGGTGCCTAAAGTTTAGAAAAAACGAATTTTTAGTTTTTTTTAAACTTAGGACACCTTTAATACAATTTTCCCGATCCCTCAATGAAAAAAACATATATTTACGATATTCTATAGTTCAACTTGACAAAAATCATTCATTCTTGAAAAATCTATTAATTTTTAACGAAATTATGAACAAAATAGTTATCAAAGTCAGGTTTCAGCGCTATCCATATAGGTTTAGCCAGGATAAGTTTTAACTTCTAAAGCATTTATCATAAAATTTTCATATATTCGTACTTGACTTTGATAACTATTTATTTTGTTTATAATTTCGTTAATAATTAACCAATTTGAACGAATAAATGATTTTTGGAAAATTAAAGAACCACAGAATATCGTAAATACACGATTTTTGCATTCAGCGATTGTAAAAAATTTTTTTAGCAATGTCCAAATTAAAAAAAAATTGATATTTCAAAACTTTTAGCCGTATTTTGTACCAGGCCTTAAAAAAATCTTGAAAATTCAAAATTAGAGCCGCTTCAGAGCAAATTTTCTTGCAAAATTTATTTTTCTCTATATCTCTAAAACTATGCCTGATGGGTCAAAACTGATGGCATAATACCCCGAAAAAAAATTCCCTTTTGAAGTAAAAAATTTCATTTAATTTTTAATATATTTTAGGTCCAACTTTATTGAATAAAATAGATAAAGCCTTAGAGAATCCTGTTTTAAGTGATAAAGTAGTTGAATGTCAAGTAAATGCGCTTCGAGAAGAATGGTCAAAGTAAGTATTTGAATTAATTTGATTCAGTTTTAATAAATTATTTCTTTAATTAATATTTTTAGTATCGCCCAAACAATTTTAAAAATTGAATCAGAATCTGAAAAAATGTCATTATTAAAAATTCTTGGTGCCCAAGAACATGATTGTCAAGTTATTCAATTTTGGGGACAACAAAATCTCGAAGAAGGAAGTGAAATGAAAAATGGATTATTGATTTAAATTAAAAATATGTATGTTTTTTTTAATGTATACATTTATTTATAAATGATGTTTTTTTTATATTAAACAAATAAACCAGTGTTTATTTTTTATATCCACAACTACGTCTTCGTCCTCTAGCCCTCTCAAATTTACGGCCCTTGGATTGAACATAGGGCTTAGTGTGGCTGTGAGGTACACCAGGAGCGAGACCGAAATGTTTAACTGCTTCCCGAGCGTTCCTCTTGCCTTGCATGAGGACAGTCTTGGTGCCTGTTGGTGTCCTCAGGGCCAATTGATCAAATGTCAGGATTTCTCCTCCTGCTTTCAAAATGCGACCGCGTGCTTTTTCGGTGACATGAAGGGCACATACCTAAAAAAAAAAATTGATTAATTTTTTAAAGAAAGAACTGCTGTTTTTCTTTTTATTTTTTAAAATCTTCCGCTAGTGATTAGATTCACTTTTCAGAACAGTCTTATCGTAGAAGTGGAGGAAAAGAACAAAACGTTACCATCGATCAAGCCGGGGGCCAGGGCCGGACGAGTGAGGGATGAGTTTTTTGTTTTACTCATTCTAAATAAATACTGTTTTTATTTTCTCTTACCTATGAATATATGTAATATATAGAGAGAGAAAGTATTGGATTCATGTCAAAAATTCGATGTCTGGATTTGGATATACACGTTTTGATGTCCCCTGGATCTAAAAGTGGTTTTCGCGATTAGGTCTGTTTGTCTGTGTGTGTGGGTGTGTCTGTGAACAAAATATCTCAAGAACGAAAAGAGCTAGGAGGTTGAAATTTTATATTTAAGTTAGGTACCCCCATGGGACGTGACACGAAGCTTTTGAACAAAATCGACCGAAGAGTACTAGTACTTTACTGATGTACTTTTTTTTTTATTTTCTCAATATTCACTCAAACAATTTTAATTAAAATTCATAAATTAACTATTTTTTAGATACCCTTTAAAATATATAGCCTATTCTCCCATTTTGTCATTGAAATCTTCTGAAGACCACTTTGCTCTTGTACATGTACTTCATAGGAAAAATAGGAGAAATGGTTGCCATGGTAACATGGGCGTAACTAGGGGGTCTGTCCCCCCCCCCATAAAATTGAGAAAATATGGGGCTTTTTAGGCCCACCGGAGGATAGCTGGCCCATGGCCCCCCAGCCAAATTCTCTAGTTACGCCCATGCATGGTAACAAAAGATAAATATTTACCTATGTTTATAAATTTTACATCTTGAATTCTAATATATAGAGGAAACTAAATATATCTCGAGACAAATCACAGAACACAAATTTCGATTACCGAAGGTAAGACAAAGTTGTGTGGTGTGCGACCAGTTATACCAGATTTTTTTAGAGAGGAACCCGCAAAAGCTAGGGATGGTCGATAATTTATAATAATTATAAGATGACAGTAATGTCGAAAAAAAAAGTATATGGCTATTATTTCACCAATAAAAACTTGAAACATATTCCTAGTTTAACATTAGTTAAATTGCTATTAACATATTATGAAATATGTTTCACCTAGAGCCTACGATTGAAAATTTAAATATAATGATTGGATTTTTCTCAACTACTACTCAACTAAACATAAATTTAGTTGTTTCTTGATGGCTGGATATAATGATGCGTTACAAGGGCAGCCAAGGCGAAAAATAAAACAAAAATCTATTTTTTGTCGACGTTTCGAGTGCCGATCGCACTCTTCATCAGGACAAAAATGATGTCAAATCGTCAGGTTGCTTGACATGGCAGTGTAGCAACGTTTTAACCAATTTATATTTACTTGAAGACTAGTATTTCGAGGTCGAAACATAAATAAACATACTCACTTCATTTTATATTTTAAGTGAGGTCGAAACATAAATAAACATAAATTTGTTAAAACTCACACTTTTTCCCATATACACACACATACACAGTCTTTTCGGCAACTCAGGGCCATAACGCACACCGAACGAACAAAACTTTTTTCCCCAAACTGTTTTTTCAATGCTTTTCTATGGGTCAACGCACACCGAAGAGACCAAACACAATCAGGCATGATTCGACATCATCAAACAAAATGTTTTGTCAGTATACGTTTTTGCTCGTTCGGTGTGCGTTCAGCCTTAGACTTAACGATACTCGAATTTTTAAAAACATATATATTTGGGGTCGAGGCATAATTTAGAATGGAGGCCAGCAAAGTTAAATTTAAAAGTTTTTCTAGATTTAATTAATCTGGACTCCATTCTAAAGGCTTTCCTCAGGTATCTAAGTAGATTATATTTAAATTCAATTAATATAACACTATGAGCTCTATATGTATAAAAGTAATAAACATTTCGTAAATTCATTCTGTGGCTTTCCTCTAACAAGTAAGTTATATTTAATTTTAAAATACAATGACAATGAATTTTATATTTTAAGTGAGTTCACATCATTAAGGTTGTTTTTCATACTAGTAAGCAAAAATAGTTAATCAAAGATCCATCATTAAATAAAATACCTTCCTCAAATTCTAAAAATGAATGTTTTAGGTGAAGTTATTATTTTTAAAAACAAAAATTGAGGAATGCTAATCTATTATGATTAAGTTTCTAAAATTTTTATTCCAGATTGTGGACCATAAAAAAGTTCCTGTTTAAACCTAATAATAGGAAAATCAACAATTTTTTTTTTTTTTGAGAGTTAGTATGCCACATGGAAATTTGAGTAGAGTGTTAAAAATTTTATAAGCATTTCAATTGAAAATAAACTTTTTATACTAAAACTTAAACATTTGTAAAAAAAAAATATAGGAATGAATTTGGAAAATAATCTTTTAATACACATAAATGAATATATCAAATAAACAAAACTTACACTCAATTTGGGAACGTTGAAAATTCTTCGGTCATCTGTGATAGTGCCAACGACAACAGCAATTAAAGCTTCTCTGCCAGGTTTCTTCATAAGTTTAATTACTCTTGCAAGAGAAATTGGAGGCCTGTTAATTTTTGACATAAACAAACGCCGTAAAATAATCTTGTTGAACTTTTTGCCAGTCCTCCGTGCTAAGAATCGGTAGAGCTAAAAAAGTACATTTAATATTGAATATGAATAATACATATATTTCAAAATTACATTTTATATTTATATAAAATTACCTTTACGAGCAATCTAAGATATACATCTTGTGATTTTGGTTCGGTTCGCCGAACCTTTCTATCCCACTTATGGTTAATATCAATACCCTAAAATAGAAAAAAAATTATATATAATCATTTAAGTAAAAAATATATGCAAAATATTTGAGATTATTAGTTGATGCACATGGATTTATTTTAATTAAAAATACACTTTTACTCACCATGTTGGATACAAAGATTAGAAAGAAAGTTGTGGAAAGGAAATGAGTAAATGGAAGAAGCAATGTTTATAACTATTGAAGATGCGACAATACTAACTAAAAAAAGTATAAACTAATAAAAGAATAATTTTTATTTTATTAATATATTTTAAAATTAAAATAACTTTAAAATTATTTATTAAAAAAACTTTTTAATTAAAAAAATATATTTTTGACTAATTTGATATTATAAATTAAAAAATTAAATTTTAATAATTTTTTTTTGAAGTTTTATTTTCTTACACCAGAGTGCAGCAAAAACTTTTTTCCCGCCAATTCATGTCGATTAAAGATATTGAAGGTGTCACATAATTAATATAAAGTTTTTGTTTCTATTATTATTAAAATAAAATAAAATCTCATAAGAAATTTTATAAAAATGGTTGATAACAATGTTGTTGATGAAACAGGAGATTTAGCGAGAATCAGCGGTTACCAAAGAGAATATTTAGATTTTTTAGATGATGAGGTATATCATATATATTTAATTTATTAAGTAATAATATTTATTTTTAACAATAATTTTTATAATTTTAGGAAGATCAAGGAATCTACGCTAATCTCATTCAAAAAATGGTATTAGACAATCAAACACGATTAATTGTTAATATTAATGATTTAAGAAAGAAAAATCCACAACGAGCAACTTTTCTACTTAAAAATGCCTTTGAAGAACAAATTGCTTTTCAAAAAGCTATTAAAGATTACGTTGCAACGATTGATCATAATTATGTAAAAAAAGCAGAAGAATTTCATGTGGGATTTGAAGGGACATTTGGCGCTAATCATGTAACACCTCGCACCTTGAACAGTAGATATTTAGGACAACTAGTATGTGTTGAAGGAATTGTAACAAAATGTATGTATAAAAATCAATTTTTCCGTTTTAATATAATATATTAATAACTAGCAATACAATAATTAATCAAGAGGAGTCGGACTATATAGAATCCTACGCATAATTAAGCTCAACTATTTAGAATTATTTCGGCTTGACATCATCACTCTATTCAGCTTAATTTCTCTAAATACGTTGAATGGAAAAAAAAAATCACCTGGCAAGTATTTAGAAGCACAGTTTCAATGCAGTGAGGATATGGAAGGTTGACTTTTTGCAAAAATTAAAAAAGTTGTAAAAAGTTACACACTTAGATAAGTAGATAATTTTGCTGAAAGCCCACCCCCAATCCTCATGGCACTGAAGATGATGTTCTTCGAAAATTGCCAAATTAAAGGATATCAGGTGTAACGTTTGGAACTACTTTCATATCTTCACTCCTCAGATTCTCACCCAGCCTCTTATAAATATTTCTCACACCCAAATAGTTGAGTGTTTTATTATACAGAGGCTTCAATATTGGCTGACGCCTTCACTTATCATTTAATCACTACAACCACCTATTCACAGCATTAAAATTAGCAATTTGCTTATAAAACTTTGCCACAATGACTAAATAGTTTAACATAGATCTAGCAAGGGTTGGGGAACCCCAGCTCTATTGATAAGCTCATGACTAGCAGTGGCGTAGCAAGGGGTGGGGCATCATGCCCCGGGCGCTACTTCCAAAGGGGCGCCAAACGGTCCGCAAAACAAATAATAATTTTTATTTTTTAATTGATTTCTGGAAAATATATTTTAAATTTAGTGGCAATATAATATAATAAATGTTAATTCGTATTAGAAAAATTTAGTCTCCCTAAAAAAAAGGTAAAATGATTTTAACGGGAGGAAAAAAAAATTTCAAAAAAAAAAAAAGGTAAAATGAAAAAAAAATTTTATAGGAAATACAAGTTTCGGTTTCGGTTACGGTTTCCTCCGAAACTAAGGTTGAGGCCGAATATTCGGTTTCGGTTTCGGCTGAAAATCTTGTTTCGGTCGGACCCTAATTCGTATATAAGAAAGGAAAAAAAGGAACACTAATAGTCTAAATCAAACAGTAATAATATATTCATAATAAAAATGGCACGTCTTTTCTACTGGCAGGGCATATAATATATGGTTTTGGAATGGGGTGGGGGGAGGGGCGCTAAAAAGGTATTGTGCCCCGGGCACGAGTTAAGCTCGCTACGCCACTGATGACTAGGGCTCGGATTTTGCATATAATGCATGATTTTTTTCTTAATCGCTATTCTTCAAATTTTTTTTATCTGGCTGTTTTAAGGTATTAGGACCCTCTCAGAGAATTCTTATTTTGCATATAAATGCATATTTTGGAGTTTAAGATGTGGAAAGATCTATTTTCGAATAAATTGATGTTTTATGGCTCTGGAGAATATTTGTCCTGATGAAGGTCGTGATTGGCTACTGAAACGTTGGCAAATAAAAATTAAATAAAATATTTTTTATTTAATCACCTGGCTGCAAAGTCCCTGCGAATCCTGAGTCTATTTTCGAATTTTTTTTTTTTTTTAATTAAGATCTTTTTCGGCATCAAAGACAATTTAGACTCCGTCTCGAGGTTAAAATTAACTTTAACAGACAATAGGTAACTTTAAAATAAATTTATTGGCTATTTCTTCTTTTACCTGTTCTTTACAACAGGGGTTTCCAAGCGTTATCTCCCAGGGAAAAAAAACAAAAAAAACAATGTTTTGCAGCCTACCTTGGCAATAGTCCACTCCTGATTAAATTAAATTAGGCTTTTATTAATATAATATGGAGTTTGAAAGCTATTTTTTTTTTTTTTTTAGGTTCACTGATTCATCCAAAAATTGTTAAAAGTGTTCATTTTTGTCCCACAACCACAAAGTTTTTGGAAAGAAAATATACAGATTTAACATCTTTTGAAGCTTTTCCAGCATCAAATGTGTATCCAACAAAAGTATATATATTTTTCTTAATTTCATTTTTTGATATATTCTTAAAGGTTGATATTTTTAGGATGCAGATGGGAATCTTTTGGAAACAGAATATGGTTTGTCTTCGTATAAAGATCATCAAACATTATCTATTCAAGAGATGCCAGAAAAGGCACCTGCTGGTCAATTGCCAAGAGGTCTAGATGTGATCCTCGATGATGATCTAGTTGATAAATGTAAACCAGGCGATAGGATTCAAGTAAATATCTTAAATAAAGAATTAATTCATTAGAGATATGGAGAAATTAAACCAGCATCATTTTCAATACCTTAAGGATAGAGAAGGTGGGCTTTGAATTCGAAGGTTTCTAGTAGTAACTTTTCATCAAAGCCCCTTAGCTACCCTAATGGCACTGAAAAATGACGTTATGTAGTTCGAAATTTTCGTTAAGTGGAGTGATTGGATCTACTGGTTTTATTTTTCCATAATTCTAATTCTTTGCATCACAGTCTCTACAAATAATTAATTCATTAATTTCTTTTCTTTTTTTTTAAGCTTGTTGGAAGTTATAGATGTTTACCGTCTAAAAAAGGCGCGTATACTACATGTACATTTCGCACTATCCTAGTAGCATGTAATGTGATTTTATTATCAAAAGAACATAGCGAAGAGGTTTCCACAGAAGATGTAGCAAATTGTAAAAAAATTGCCCGATCAAAACAATATGGAAATGTTTTCGATTTACTTGCCAAATCAATTGCTCCGTCTATACATGGTCATGAATATGCTAAAAAAGCAATACTTTGTATGTTACTTGGTGGTAATGAAAAGGTTCTTCCAAATGGAACTCGTCTTCGAGGAGATATAAATGTACTTGTTATTGGTGATCCAGGTGTGGCCAAATCACAATTACTTCGATATGTCTTATGGGCAGCCCCTCGGGCTGTAGCAGCCACAGGTCGTGCTTCGACTGCTGTTGGTCTTACTGCAGCTGTTACTCACGACCAAGAAACCGGAGAAAGGCGACTTGAAGCTGGTGCTATGGTACTTGCTGATCGTGGAATAATTTGTATTGATGAATTTGATAAAATGACAGACGCTGATAGGACAGCTATTCATGAGGTAATGGAACAAGGGAGAGTAACAATTGCTAAAGCTGGAATACATGCTCGTTTAAATGCTCGATGTTCAGTATTAGCCGCAGCAAACCCTGTTTTTGGTAGATATGATCAATATAAAACACCAATGGATAATATTGGCCTTCAAGATTCTCTACTTTCTCGTTTTGATCTTATTTTTGTCATGTTAGATAATGCTGAAAAAGAAACTGATGGCTATATTTCTGATCATGTTGTAAGAACTCATCGTTATCGAAAACCGGGAGAGGAAGAAGGCTATGTATTACCAATGGGAACTACTGTAGACCTCCGTTGCACTTATCAATCTGAACAACCAGAAAATGAAGATGATGGAGAAGGGAATATCTTTGAGAAATATGATGCTTTGTTACATGGTAATTCTCGTTCTAAAAATGATCATATTCTTTCCGTCACGTTTATGCGTAAATATCTTCAAATTGCAAGGATGCTCAAACCTAAATTAACTGATGAAGCATGTCAAATGATTTCTGAACAATATGTAAATCTTCGTTCTATTGAGGAAGGACAATTGGAAGGAGGAGTTGCTCGAACTCAACCAGTCACAACTCGAACCCTTGAAACTCTAATTCGATTGTCTACTGCTCATGCCAAAGCTAGAATGTCACCCAAAGTTCTAGCAAAAGATGTACAAATGGCAATGGAGCTAGTTCAATATGCTTATTTTAAAGAAACTCTAACAAAAGAGAAAAAACGAAGACGAGATCAGTCTGGAGATGAAGATGAAAATGATACTGAGCAACAGCATCCTTCAAGACGAATGAGGACTCGTTCTACACACGAGGAGATAGAAAGCCAGCAAATGGATACTACCCATGATATAACAACGTCCGCGCCTGAGTCTACTCCTGCTCCAATAGAGGAAACTCCAATGGAGGAAGGAAACGAACAAGAAATTGGCTCGATCACAGATGAAAGGTATAAAATACTAGTATTCTATATTTTATAATCATTCATAAATTTTTGTTTTAAATAAATGTATTTTTTTCAGGCTTACTGTTTTCCGTGACATCGTTTCAAAAACATTTATGGAAGCACATGCTCAAACATTACCAATAACCCAAATGGAAGAAGCTTTGAAAAAGATAACGCCCAGCTTTGAAAAACCCGAAATTCGAGCTGCTTTACAAAAAATGGAAGACGAAAATCAAATAATGGTAGCTCAAGATAAGATTTTCTTAATTTAAAAAATATTTTATTAAATTTTATATAATAAGACTATATATATATATAGACAGTACATTTTTATTTAAGTTTGTTTAATCAAATCATATATTTTCATAAATGTAATTTTTTATAAAAAAGCATTTCAATTTGATTTCTTAATAAAATTTTATACATTTACAAAATCTTGGTTAATATTCTTTTTTTTTATTTTCATTATATTTTTTAACTTAAAACTATTTTGTTAAATAATAATATAATTATTTTTATTTAACAATTTTGTGAATATTTGTTGGTTGGCCAAATGTCCCATCGAACCCAGGCAGGGCCGTTCCTGGCGGGCGTGCAATCCGTGCCGGCACGGAGGCGCCAACCTCAAAGGGCGCCTTCCCAAAGTTCTCCAGAAGCGCGAGAAGATAAAGTGCAAGCAAACCAAGCAAATATAAAAGATAAAAAGGAGGTAAACAGCAACAGCAAAAAAATAATAAAAAACATAAGAAATTATATATATAAAGAAAGGACTTACAGGATATATATATACAATAAAATATCAAGTATATTAGCCGTGAAGAAAATTCAATTCTGTCTAGAACCGGCCCTGATCCAAATGACCTGTAACTGAGGAAAGAAAGTTGGGTGTGGCTTAAATGAGAATGGTGAGATGGGCTTTGGGTAAAATAAAAAGGAACAGAATAAGATATGATAAGATCCGAGGAATGGAAAGGATTATCGAAAAAGGTTCAGGCAAGATTTGGTCATGTAATGATGAGAGAAAAGGATTTTTTTTTTTTTTTTTTTTTTTTGAATGGGTGCATAAGGTCCGAAGACCTATAATGACCATTATGTAGGAGCAAGGAATGTTTGATTTGAAGATGGATGGATTGTATAATCGAGGTCTGCAACAGGGTGGTTCGGTTAAAACCAAAAGTTAAAACCGGTTTTAACCGTCCTTGTTTTTACCCAATTTTGACCAGTGGTTTTTATTGAAATAAACAAATAAATTTCATATAGCCCCCGAGTTTGGCGTAGTAGGTAGAGCGCCTCCCTCCTATACCAAACGTCGCGGGTTCGGACCCAGGCAGTCCGATGATTTTATTTAAGCCATTTGGATACCAGATGGCTTAAATAGAAATGCCTGAACCCCAAATAGATATATTAATTACAACGGTTATCGTCTAAAGTCTTAAATGGCCTTAGTTGCCGAAAAGACTGTGTGAATGTGTGTGTGAGTGTGAGTGTGAATGAGAAAAAAGTGTGAATGTTTTTATTTAAAAAAAAAAAAAAAAAATTTCATATAGTATGCTTATATTTCGGGAAAATTACATAAAACATAAATGATTCAAAAATGAAAGATCTAAAAAACTAAACATAAAATTTACATTAACAGGAATTTCGGACCAATAATTTGAATTAAAAATTGAAAGTTTTGAAAAAAAAAAAAAATCGGACATAAAAAATCTGGTGTGACTGGCACCAGATTTTTTGTGTCAGGATTTTTTTTTTTAAATTTAATTTAAGGCCTTTTTCGGCATTTAGACCCTATTTATTCAAATTGATTGTATCCAATACAATTTAAATTAATTTTTGTCGCATGGGACGAGATGCGAACCCTTGACTCCTAGCACAAGAAGGAAGCACCAGAAAATATTTAATTTTAGATAACACATAAGAACCCTTGAAATGTAATATTTAGATAGGAAGAAGTAAAAATTGTGGTTAAAACCAATTTTAGACGGTTTAAACCACTTTTGACTAGTGCCCTGGATATATATATATATTATATCTTCTTCTTCTTCTTTTATATATATAATTCTTCTGTACGTGTGTATGTGACTGAACTCCTCCTAAACGACTGAACCAATTATGATGAAATTTTCTGTGTATGTTTGTGAGACTTCCGGATAGGTTTTGTTTAACAAATAACAATAAGTTAATGAGTAATTAACCGTTAAAATAAGAAAAAAATTAGGAGAATTAGTTGCCATGGTAACAAAATATAAATATTTACCCATGTTTACGATTTTTTTTATTTATTTACATTTTGAATTCTAAAATATCGGCGTAAATTTTTTGTCTGTGTATCGGGAGAGTCCCGGAAAGGATATGATTCACAAAAAATCTAAAGTTCATGAATCATTAACCGTTAAAATAATCTCTATATATAAAAATGAAAAGAGAAAATGTATGTACCGGTATGTATATATGTCTATGTTTTATAGAAATCTACAATTTTCAATGAAGGCGAGCAAGGGGGGTCCAGGGGGCGCAGCCCCCGGCTAGCTAAAGCCCCGCCGAAGGCGGGGCTTGCGTCTAGTTATATATATATATATATATACACCGGTATATCACGAATATTAGCCGAGAAGAAAATTCATATAATTTAATATTTATTAAATCGCCTGAGACCCGTGGATCAGGGAAGACATTAATTAGATTCTCCTATCTAGGGTCCGGGGTTAGACTCCCGTGGCACCCTATCTTGTCGGATATTTGAATTAATAGATATTCAAATGATGAAAAAAACTATATTTTCCTCTCGGCTGCTGAGGGTTTATTAAATTGATTTATTAAACCGATGAACGGAGGTCGTTCTATACAGTATACAGGGCCGTAACGAGGGCGTGACAAAACAGGCGCCCGCCACGGGAGCAACTGGGAGGGGGCGCAAAACAAAGGGGACCGACCTAGTTGTGAGCTGCACGAGGTTTTTATTATTTTGGGAATTAAATTTTATTTTGAATATAAAATTTTAAAAATTAATACACCAGCCTCCCTCCCCCTCACATGAGGAATAACAGTTAAGAATAAAAAAAAAAAAGTGCAGGAGGTGGATTTGAACTCGCGAAGTTTGGACGTGAGAATGGAAAAAAATATAGATTGCTTGGGGACGAATTAGCCACCTGAGCCACACTTTATTTTATTAAAAAAAGAAAAAATAAGCCATATCAGAAACATGAAATAAAAGAAGTATTTAAAAAATTTTAATATTCCACATATGATATATCATTTTTCATTACTTTTTATGCGGATTAATAATTTATAATTAAAATTTCAATTGTATGCATAGTTTTCAAATAATTCAATGGGAAAACGTCAGATTGTTTATGCCTTGATGTAATTAAACCAAAAACTCTATCTGACATATGATACATGCCATTAATCCTTGAATTCCCCCTGATTTCAGAGAACTAAAGCCCTTTTAATTATATGATCTAATTTGGAAGTTATTGGCGATCAAAGTTATGCTTATTTTCGACCTTAATGACATCAACACTCAATTTTCTATATTATCGAAAAAACTTATTTAGCATTGTCTGATTAAAACCAAATTTTTACCAGAGATTTATAATTAAAAAATGAGTTTTTTTCTCAAGTTTCATTGAGATTGGTAAAGAAATAAATAAAATATTGACTATTTTGTAAATTGAGTTTTAGAATTGGGATCTCAGATTCAAGCCTAGACCCGGTTCACAGAGCGCTCTCTTTACCCATCCGGGATTCCAAATTCTAAAACTCAATTTACAAAATAGTCAATATTTTATTTATTTCTTTACCAATCTCAATGAAACTTTAGAAAAAAACTCATTTTTTAATTATAAATCTCTGGTAAAAATTTGGTTTTAATCAGACAATGCTAAATAAGCTTTTTCGATAATATAGAAAATTGAGTGTTGATGCCATTAAGGTCGAAAATAAGCGTAATTTTGATCGCCAATAACTTCCAAATTAGATCATATAATTAAAAGGGCTGTAGTTCTCTGGAATCAGGGGGAATTCAAGAATTAATGACATGTATCATATGTTAGATAGAGTTTTTAGTTTAATTACATCAAGGCAAAAACAATTTGACGTTTGCCCATTGAATTATTTGAAAACTATGCAAACTATTTATATTTTGATTATAAATTATTAATCTGCATAAAAAGTAAAGAAAAATGATATATCATATGTGGAATATTAAAATTTTTTTAATACTTCTTTTATTTAATGTATCTTATATGGCTTATATTTCCTTTACTCAATTAATTGAAGTGTGGCTCAAGTGGTTAATTCGTCCTCATGCAATCTATATTTTTTTCCATTCTCCAGTAACCAAACTTCGCGAGTTCAAATCCACCTCCTGCACTTTTTTTTAAAATCATATTATCAATTTCCTTTTATTTTTAATGCTAACTTATAATTTCATTTATCTGTCATTATAACGAGAGAAAGTATATATTCTATTAATAACAACGGGTTTTAGAATTGAAAAAATTTCTAAATTTTCTAAATGAGATTCAATATATTCACGTAGTAATATAAAAAATAAAATTAAAAACAAAATAAATTAATAATTAAAATAAATAATTTTTGAAAAGAAAAAAAAAAAAAATTTTTAACAGACATATGAATTTAATTTTTTTTTTTTTTTTGATATAATGAAAAAAAATTTGAAAGAAAAATAAAAATTTCTATAAAAAATTATTCTAAATTATTTTTTAAAGTTAGAATAATTTATTTTATACAATTTTTTTTTTTTTAATTTTTTTATGATTAATTGTCAAAGAGTTGATCGTCCATTTGACAGCTTCTCTGACCCACTTGTTCCCTCGTTTCTATCTTTTACCGCCTTAATTCCCTGGCCTTAATTCAGCTGTTATCACATTTATTAAAGGTAAATTTCATTATTTCTTTTGATAATTATTCCATTTCGCATGATTTAATATGTAATATGTAATATTTATTTCTAACAATCATTTTATGTGTATGTGAGTTGACAAACTATTTAGTTGCCCAGTTAACCTTTCATCTTTTTTCATATTCTTATTTATTTATATTCTTTTACAAATCCTTAATTGTATTTTATTAATTATTTCAATTTCTCTAATTATTTTCTTAAATGTAAGTGAATTATTTTAAGCAAAAACGGTCTGACAGATCTTACAAATTACAGGTAAAAAATTTTAATATAACTCATTTTCCACTTGAAATTTAATTAACAATTATATTAACTCTGATTTAAATTGATAGCATGTTTTATTAATTCATAGCAAGTCTTATGTAATGCAGTTGTAATTTTAAATATTTTTTCCTTTTATTTAACAGTAAATGCAAAAAATAAGTTTCCAAATAGTTTTGATTATATTTTGCAATCAGATAATATTCATCTTTTTCCCTTATCAAGCTTCTTTTTAAAATTATTAAACAAATATTTATAATGTTGACATTCTTATGTATATATATTTTTTTAGAAAAAATCAATTTTTATATTTAAAATAAAAGATGATTTTCTAATTTGAAAGAGAAGAGAATGGATTTATCAATATCATTTATGAATTTATACTCCCATTTATATATTGGATCCCACGGATTCTCATCATTAATAAATAAAAAAATGTTTTCTCTTTTATTTTATTTGTTCAACTTTTGGTCTCTAATCGTGTGATTTTCAAGTACAATTTAGTTATTACACTTATTATTTGCAGTGAAGAGAATTAAACCAGGATTTTTTACTCAAAGTTTAACTAATAAAATATAATAGAAACAATTTTTATAATGACAAATGTCAGTGTGATCCAAATATATATATATATAAAGTGACAAGGTGATCTAATTAAAAGATGGATTCATTCCTCCCGATATATATACGTGTATATATATATAAAATTTATTTTTATTTATATATTTATTCAACTAGAAGGTATTTATTTATAATTGATTTTCATAAATTCATTTTCTTACCTTTCACATTAGAAAAATCCTCTTTTATTTATTCTTTTTAATCATCTCCTCTTACATTTACAGTCGATATCCTTTATTTTAAACCTGAAAATTTATTTTTTTTTTTTTAATAAAAAAAAAAAAATTTACTGTGAGTTATACAAATTTTGAATTAAATAGAGAAAAGATCCCAAAATGAAGTAAAAACTATTTGGAAATTTATGTTTTGGACTTAATATCAATTAAGAGAGAATATGGGTATAAGGGACTAGAATTATTATATTATTTAATTAAAAGTTAAATAATACAAGATACAATATATTAACTCAATCCCAAAAAAACAAAAACACACACACACACACACACATTGAGATCTCAAATCAATATTTTAAGTTTAGTCTTTCTCATTTGATATCATTAATAAAAGAATTTGATTTTGGGTTTAACTGTTACTCTTACTTGTAAGAGCTACAACGTTTCGGCTACTCATTCTGTGGCCTTCTTCAAGAACAATTCAGCTAAGATTACAAAAGATGTTACATTTGTGACATCACAATCATTTTTGGAAAAATTCAATTTCTCAATGGGATCAAAGTAAATTTAAAGATTTTCAGAATTTAATTTATTTTTAGGGCAAATGATTGATACTTAAAAAAAATTTTTTTTAACATTATATATCTAAATAATTGCAGAATGCTGTGGCCCGCATGTCACCCTCTGTTTGACCGACTTCCTTTTGAATGAAATTTTTTTTGCACCCTTTTAGAGGACATTATGGACACCCCAGGAAAATCCCCAAATTGGGCTAAAAATATTTTTGAAAAATCGAGCATTTTCCTATTGGAAAGCATTGGGTATAGAGCTTTTGGTCCCAATTATGCCAAATATTCAAAATAATATTTACTATGTCTGTATATATACGTATATATGAGGCCATCAGCACTAGAACGGCCTAACCAACATTTTACTTTCTTGGTTTTATGCCTTAGTATCTATTAAATCATGAATTCCAGAGCAGTACTGAACTACTTTATCATGAGTAGTATTGTACTACTATATCAAGAGAAGTACTGTACTACTCTGAAATTCACGATTTAATAGATACTAAGGCATAAAACCAAGAAAGTGAAATGTGGATTAGGCCGTTCTGGCGCTGATGGCCACATATAATATATATATATATATATATATATATAAACACGAATGAGTTGGAAATTTTTCCTAATTCTCTTTTCTTTCTTTTTTTTTCTAGTTTTACCTGCTGCACTTGTCTTCTCGACCCAAGTTGAGACAAAGCCAGCAGAGAGGGCTTGACAGGGACAACAGGCCGTACACTCCGGCCCAGAAATGCTATAATTTCTACTTTTTGGTAAGTACATTTACACATTATAGTTAGATATATTCATTAAGTAAGGATTAAAATAAAAATTTTTTATTAGGCCCCTATTTGCATAATAAAATGCATCGAAATTTGTGAACAACATAAAAAGTGAGAGAATATATACTGAATCTCTATATTAACTATTTAATTTAATGTATGCGATATTACTATTCTAATTGTTGTTGTTATTAGAATTTCATCGATTATAGAAGTTTCGGTGTCCATTCCTCGCCCTTTTTCATGATATCAAAAGGTTTCCTCAATCGTGGTGGTTATTTATATGCATCTAATATCAGAGGCGTATATAGAATTTTTCGTCGGCGGGGGGGGGGGATCCCCCTCCTCCCATACCCAAAAATATTTTTAAAATACCGTATAAACATGAGCCCCGGACCCAATCAAAGACAAATTTTTTATTACTTTTATTTATGCGACGCTCTTTCTAATAACAAAAATATAGAAATTGGCCATATACTCGTACATATATACTCGTATATAGATTTGTAAAATTTTGGAGGGGCCCGGGCCCCCTTAGGCCTTCCCCCTTATAACGCCCCTGTCTAATATCGAATATAGGCAGGGTCATACACAGGGAAGGGCCGGTGGAAATAAATCCCTGGGATGTACTCCTTTAAACTTCATTCATAAAATCCTAATGAAAAATTATTTTCACTAGACCTCTAAGGAATAGATTCTTAAACTATTTCTCTTTTGCAGGTTTGTGTTTCCCCAGTGCATTTGTGATCAGTGTTCAGTGTTCAGTGCTCAGTGTTCAACTAGTCAACTGGATCAGCTCTACGAGTGCCAGGCATGCAGCTTCGAGCGACCGTCAACCCCTCAGGAGGTGAATATTTTCTACTCTAAACATACCCTTATAAATGCAAAAATATATAAATGATCTGATTTTAATTTCTTTTTTGTTACAGATTCCTGAGGGTCAACAGAACAAAGGTATTATGCATGGTGCAAGAATATTAAAGGGGGTAGATTAGATTAGCTTTTGAGGATATCTTTTTTTCAGCTGACACAGAGAGAGACAGAGCCTCTTCCGCCGGGGGATTTCATTATCATCTTCTTAATACCTAGGGCTTAAGGTGTGATTGCTAAATGAATACAAATTTAATTGTATTCACTTTTTGATATTTATAATTTAGAAAATTTATTTTCACACCTTAAATGTAGTTTAAAGATTTAAATATAGAGGGGTGGAGGGTGCACCATGCCAACAAGCCAACGAGAGGGATTTTTTTATGAACCTGCAGCTACTTTTCGTGAATCTAATAGTGGAGAAACCAACGAGAATACTTTCATTTTAGGTCTTTGTTGGATATTCGTCGTCTTCGTTGATGTTGTTGTTGCTATTAGTTTCAGATGCCTACTATAATCTTTTAGCTAGTTCGTTTTGTTAGAACCCCTTGATTTGTTTCTCTAATTTAATCCAAACGGAGAGCTAAAATGAAAGATATTCTCGTTGATTTATTCCATGAACGGTTTGTAAGGAGATGCGGTCAGATCTGAATGAAAGATCGAAGGCCAGGTTCCAAGTGTTCTTGTGTTTTGCGAAAAGAAGTCTTTTGAAGTCGTCGTTTGAGTCTGATATGTTTTTTTATCTTTGAGGGTGGATTTGAGGTGGCTCTATGAGTAGAGCGAGTCAGGGAAGGGTGCAGTTTCTCCAGGAATAGCCTGGAGGGTCCAAATTGCAATCCTTGAGGCTAGGAACCCGAGGGCTCCACCGATCTGATGGTGGAGACGGGGTTACAAATACTCTCTCTATTGTCTTCGTATTTTGTGTTAGGCTAGGTAGGATCTCTTACATGTTAGCCCCAGCACCCGCTTGCTTGTAATCCAAAAAATCACTCTCATTCTCACTGATATGATTTCCTCAGACTACAGGTACGGTAAATATATATATATTGATCAAATATATATATAGTACGACGCGTATATAATTTGTATTCGGCAAGCAAGATTAATTATTTAAAACCTTGCTGTTCTTTTTTTATTAATTTCATTTACTACATACACTTTTTGTTGTAGTAGATGAAGATATCTTTTTTTTTGGTGTTTATTATTTATTTAGTGTTAATGTGAGTGTAAAAAAGTGAGAGAAGAAAGAAAATTTTCAATATTTTTTGGAAAATTAAAGGTAAACATAAATAAATTAGAACACTAATTCATAATTCTTATAACTGATTAGAATTGAGGCTAATTTAAATTTTTTTTCAGTTCAGGAATTATATCATGTTTAATAACACAATTGAGATCGTTTAATAGAAAAAGAGATTACGTCGCATATCTAGGTGTTTTTTACTGCATATAAATCCGGGCTTTAGTTATAACAGAGGAACAATTTTTCACTAGAGAAGATTTTTACAAAAATTTCTAAACAAAGAGCATTAAAGGAATAAACTTAATATTGAGTAAGAAAAGGATCAGCAAGAATCTTTGAATGGAATAAAACAATAGTAACTAATATTTTGAATGAAACTTTAATAAATACTCGAAAAGAGTATTCAAAGTTATATTATAATATAAAATTTAGAAATTGGAATAATATTCAGTAATAATAATATAATCTTAAAACAAGAATTTAACATTTTTTGAAATTATCCTCTTTTTCAAAGTTAATTATTTCAAAAAAAATGATAATAAGTAAAAAAGTAAAAAATATTTGTATGAAATGGATATTTTTAATTACGTTTAAGTATTTAATTATAAATAAACACTAAAATTTAAACATAAAATACTTTGGTTTACCATTATTTTTATGTTCAAATTATGTTTTTTTAATAAAAAGGAGATTTTTAAAATATTTTTCTTTTTTAAGCTTATCACAAATAAGGTTTATTGTTTGATTGCTCCCACAATATTATGTAAATATTTAAAAAATACCGTATTTATTCTAAATAATATGGATGAGGAATGGGTGGATGGTATCGTGGATGTAAATGTGGAGATATATCTTGTAAATGTGCGGGATGTAATTGTAATGGCGTGGGTCTTGTGGGAACTGGCACTGCTGGCTGAATTGGCTGAGTATGTGCCAGAGGATGTGGTATTAATGACATTGGCATATCTGTTGTCACATCAAGCTGTTCAGGGGCTGACCATCGTCTTTTTCTGTCCAATGGTAAAGGGTGTGCCAATCTATGTGTAGCCGTTGGAGGCGGAGGGGGGGGCTGGGACAGCATTCGAAATCACAGGTGCTGATGTTGACGATGAAGAAGACGTGATCCTTGGAGCTACTGCTACGCAGACATCTCCTATATGAAGAGTTCGACACCGAAGTCCAAGAAGCCGTAAAGAATGCTCGGGACTTAAAGAAGCCCAGCCTCGTCCATAGACAAAAAATGGCTGTAAATAAATAAAAACAAATTAAGTCATATTTTGATTGTTTTTTTGTCCAAATAGTAGTTGGAGGTCGTCCACATATTATGTAATGCGTTAGGGGGGAGGGGGGTTCTGGACAAAACTTTATTAATTGTGACATGGGGGACCAGGGGGTTTCTCTAAGTGTACATCACAATTCCAAGTTGAATTTATAAAACTTTTTGAAAAAAAAGGTAGAATGATTTTCACAACAGGGAAAAATGGATGATTATTTGAGTCAGGAGGGAAAATTATGAATTTTGTATAAGAAATTTTATTAGGGAGGGGGGTAGTTCTATGTAGTGACATAATATTTGTAGGGGGGTTTGTTTGTATGTGACTAACGGTGACAGGGGAGAGGGGGAACTAGAAAATCGTCAAAAAGGCGTTAGGTAATATGTGGAGGACCCGTTGTCAATGTTTTAGGTCCTCATATTTTGGCACTTTAGTTTTCGATAATTTTTTTTTTTTTTTAATTGTGGAGCTGAGATGCAAAACTATCATTATCCACCAAGTACTTTATTTGGTAAAAAAAAAAAAAAAAACTATATATCTATTTTTGCAATAAAAAATAGCACAAAAACATTTTTGGGCTGTTCATGGGTTTAAAGCATTAGGAATTTACGGTTGAAGCTCACAGGGCTTGGGCCCTGAGGAATTTTCCTCCTACCTCTATCGGCGGTCACGAATCCATTGGAATTAAATGAACTAAATTTGTAATTGGAATAGAGAGTTATTTACCTCTCTATTATGGCCTATTAATATATATTATAAAATAATATTTTTTAGGAGAGGGTTAGAATCGTTATCCCCCAATAAAGTTGATAAAAAAGATTAACATTTTCAAATTGAACAATTTGGTATTATTTCAGAGGGGCCATCCTTCTCCTTGTTTCAGAAAAAAATATTAATACTGTATTATGATTTTAACAATAAAAAAAATCCTCGGGCTTGTAGTGGCGTCATTTGGGGAGGGGGGGGGGCAGGGAACATTTGCCCCTCCCCCCCCAAGGGCTCTGATTTTTATAAAATTTCATATTATTCTAAATAAAATACAGTACTTCAAAATACATCTACGAGTATAGAAACTGTACAAAATTAAACAATTGTGCATAAATCAACAGCCACGTACTTCATTGATTAAACAATTAATTTAATTAAACATCTTTTGGCCAAATTTGAGTACCTATTTGTAAGGAAATTTTAAGAAAAAAAAAATGTTTGCCCCCTCCCCCAAGAAAAAGTTGAAATGACGCCACTGCGGGCTTGGCGTAGTTGGTAGCGCGCCTGCCTTGTATTCCAAGGGTCGAGGGTTCGGATCCCAGAGAGTTCGATGATTCTATTTAAGCCATTTGGATATCAAATGGCTTAAATAAGAATGCCTGGACCCCAATATATAGTATATACAGTATAGTACAGTATATTTTCATAATAACGGTTATCGTTTAAAATCTTATATAGCCCAGGTTGCCGAAAAGACTGTAAATGTGAATTAAAAAAAAAAATTTTTTCCAAAAAAAAAATATTTTTCTCAAATATCGGAGGGGAGGGGGTAATTACCCCCTTTACTCCCCCTTGTATCCTTCCTTGGTTTAAATCTTATTATTACACCCAACACCCTCCGCTCCTGATAGCGTCACTGTCTCTCTCCTACATCAAAAATTCCACCCCCCCCCCACTCGCTCAATAAAATCCTGGAACTGCCAATTATTTGTTGAAAAGGCTACCTTCTCTTTTTGAACCAATCACGAATATAAGCAACAATGTTTGACAAAAATTCTTAACATCGTCATTTAAGTAAATTTATTAAATCAATTATATGAATGGAATGTTTTGTATATCACCTCCCATGGTTCGGATACTCCAGAAAGACTGGCGCATTAGATCATTGGCACAAAGCAAAAAAAAAAGTTCATTCAACCGTAACAAGGTTGCTATTGTACGAAAGGGAAAGGATGAATAGAGTGAGGTGAGAGATCTCTTTGTTATATAGAGATGGTTATTTGGGGTCGTGGACAGCTAGCTATCTACCTGCTCGGGGGCGACTTCCAGCTCTGCGTCTCTCGTCCCGTGTCGCAAGGTGACAGCGCGGGGTCCTAGCGCCACTACACGGCCAGGTGCTAGACGTAGTGCCTGGCTACCCTCCGCTGATTTTACGAAGTCCTCAGTACTAAGGTCTTCTATACGTCGCAATTCACCGGACCCCAGTTGAATTAGCGCTCCTCGTCGGAATTTGACCAGTCCAGTTACCGTTGAAGTTGTTGGTATCTATCAAATATATAAATCAGATATTTAACTTAAACAAACAAGTGTAAATTTTTAAACCTCATAGGATTCAATTAGGAATCGTTTTCCATTTGTTTTTTATTTAATAAAGGTAGTTAATTCCATTGGTAAGAAGAAAAAAAAAAAAACAATTTTTTGTTTGACTTTAGATGACTTGCTAAATCCATATAAGAAAACAACTTGAGAAAATTTATCCTTCCCAAATTACACACAAGACTCACCTATTATTAAGAAATCTATTTTTTTTTTTTTTTGTTTATATAGTAAATAAATGCTGCGTGAGGGCTTTGAGACTTGTAATCTCAGATACACAAATCAAAATTTGTATAATCACTAATAATAATCAATTAAGCTTAGCTTGAAAATATGCTCTAGCGAGCCTTCTGATTCTGATGATTAAAGGAGTGCGTACAACAGTAATCTTGTTAAGCAATGCCTATCGCTGCTCAACCTCGGGATGGGTTGCCTCCGAAGATGTCCACAGTTTGACATCGGTTCATATTTTCACCATTAAATTCTAAATGAGCTCGGCCTCCAAAAAGAATATTAAAAATCTGGTGTGACTGGTCGCACAGCACACAATTTTCTCTTACCTTCGGTAATCGAAAGTTCTGTTCTGTGCTTGTCCCACCAGATTTTATGTGTCTACATTAGGAACCGACTGAATATTCGGTTTCGGTTTCGGCCAGTTTCGGCCAAAAATCATGGTTTCGGCCGTAGTTTCGGTTTCGGCCAAAAAGTGGCCGAACCTTTCGGCCGGCCGAAACCAGAGTCTGAAAAAAATGGGATGAGACTCGCATGCAAAAAAAAAAGAAAAAAGGTTAAATAATTTGCACTTGAGGGAGAAAAAAAAATTTATTCTCCCTAAAAAAAAGGTAAAATGATTTTCACGGGAGGGAAAAAAAAATTCAAAAAAAAAAAAGGTAAAATGAAAAAAAATTTTTTATAGGAAATACAAGTTTCGGTTTCGGTTACGGTTTCGGCCGAAACTAAGGTTGAGGCCGAATATTCGGTTTCGGTTGAAAATCTTGTTTCGGTCGGACCCTAGTCTACATATATTTAGATTCCGACAGTACTGTACAAGATGTAATTTTTTTTTTTATAAAAACACTCATACTTTTTTCTGAATCATACTCACATTCTTACACACATAGAGTCTTTTCGGCAACTTAGGCCATATAAGACTTTATATGATAACCGTTAATTATTAATTTGGTATCCAAACCATGGCAACCATTTCTTCTATCTTTCCTATCAAGTACAAGAGTAAAGTGATCTAAAAAATAAGTGATTTTTGAAACTTAATCAAAATCGTTGGAGCGAATTTTGAGAAAATAAAAAAAAAAAAAAAAATGAAAAACTGCATCAGTAAAGTATTAGTACTCTTTGGTCGATTTTGTTCAAAAGCTTCGTGTCACATCCTATGGGGTGCCTTTAAATATAAAATTTCAACCTCCTAGCTCTTTTCGTTCTTGAGATATTTTGTTCACTGACAGACAGACACACAAACAGACCATGTCGCAAAAACTACTTTTGGATTCCGGAGACCTCAAAACGTGTATATCCGTCAAAATCTCGACATCGAATTTTTGGCATGAAACCAATATTCTATATATTAACATATATAGAGGTAAGAGAAAGTAAAAATACATATATGGATCGGCTCTGGTATGAATCGCCGAAAAAATCTCGCCGAAAGCAAAATCTCGCCGAAAAAATTTGCCGAAAGGAAAAACTCGCCGAAAAAAAAAACTCGCCGAAAATTTTCCCGCCGAAAAAAAACTCGCCGAAAAAAATACTCGCCGAATGGAAAATCTCGGCGAAAATATTTTTTTTATTTTTTATTTTATAGTTTAATGTCTTTTTCGGCATCTAAGGCCATTTAGACCCCATCCCTATTTATTTCAAATGTTTGTTATGCAATTCAAGTGAAATAAATTTGTTTCGCTTGGGACACGAGACGAACCCGGGACCCCATGTGGTTATGAGAAGCTAAACTCTTTTCTCTGAGCCAGGGGCGTATATAAGGGGAGGGGGGGCCGAGGCCCCCCCCCCCGAAATTTCCCAAACACATATACCTATATAGGGATATACAGACATCAGCGCAACAAATTTTTCCGCAGAAAAATTTTTGAGTTCGACCGCCCCCCCCCCCCCGAAAAAACTTTCTATATACGCCCCTGCTCTGAGCCACGGGTCACGGGCCTAGCCGAAAATAAATTCACAGACAAAAATAATTTTTTTTTTAAATAGAAACTTTTAGCAGCCGTAAAATAATAAAATTGGTTTTTATTTTTTTAAATTTAATTCTTTTTGTTCAAAAGGAAATTTATTTAGTTGTACGACAAATTTCGATGTTATAATTCCGAAGATCACATTGCATAGCTACGCCCATAGGCCGGGGGCAGGGGTGGATTAATGCAGTTGTCGGGGGGGGACGTTTTTTTTTTTTTTATTTAAGGACTTTGTCGGCATCTAAGACCTCTTTCCTATTTATTTAAATTGATTGGTAACAAATTCAATTGAAATTAAAGCCCGGAAATCATTTCTTTAGATTACTAGTTTTTATAACTTTTTTGAATTTCTTCTCGGGGGGGGGGGGGGGGCGATCGCCCCCACCGCCCCCTTTAATCCGCCCCTGACCGAGGTGGGGGGGTAGATAGCCCCCCTCTGGCATCCTCTAGGAGGGGCCAGGGGAACGCAATATATCTACTTTTATTTCATCTTTTAAATTTAAATTTCGGTGAGTTTTTTTTTCGGCGAGAAAAATTTCGGCGACTTTTTTCGGCGAGTTTGTTTTCGGCGAGAAAACTTTCGGCGAGATTTTGCTTTCGGCGAGAAAACTTTCGGCGAGTTTTTCCTTTCGGCGAGTTTTTTTCGGCGAGAAAACTTTCGGCGAGATTTTGCTTTCGGCGAGTTTTTTTCGGCGAGAAAATTTTCGGCGAGTTTTTTTCGGCGAGAAAATTTTCGGCGAGTTATACCGCCCCCATATGGATCTATTTGATTTTAATTATTTATATTATTTGGATATTCTGTTTTACTCATCTGTGTCAACATAACGTAATAATTCCAAGAATGAAGCCAATTTTGTGTGAATCATATCCTGCTGAAAAATTTAATATCATTTTAATTAAAAAAAAATCTGGGGTAACTGTCGCACAACACACAACTTTCTCTTACCTTCGGTATTCGAAAGTTGTGTTCTGTGCTTGTCACACCAGATTTTTCCTGTAGACATATATTTACTTAAATAATTTTTCATAAGATGCTTTTGGGACGTTATGATTTTTTTAAGGGGTTCCCTTGTTGCGCCTTTGTACGGATGTAAATTCGCTTTTATTTTGGAATCTTAAAAAAATCTGTCATGGTTAAAAGTCAAATGATATTGATAAGGATAGAAAGAAGATCGGAGAATTGGAGATTTGAAACGGAACAATGGTACCAAGAAAGGGGGGATATGGGCTCTAGCCAGAATTAACCCTATAATAAAGTGTAAGGGATGGGGGAGCGAAATGAAAAATGTAGCGCTCGACTTTCTTCCCTTTATAAAACAGGCGCAATTGTTAATCAGTGTGTTGATAGTCAAACAAAATAGTTATAAAAATTACTATAATTACATATAAATAAATGTGTAGTGGTCCGGTCAATTTTTTTGATTTTGACTATACCTTACGAGTCTCTAGTTTTGTCGTTTTGCTTGAGTGAACTCTGGCCAGCTATGACTCTGACTCTGCACAGCTATGGCCTTAAAAATCGTTTTCGAGTTTTTTTTTTTATACATTGGATAACACAATTTATTATAAACAAGTTGAGAAAGGCGCGGCTTCGCCGCGCCCATCTCAACTTGGCCCTGGCGGGCGGCGTCTCGATACGTGATCAGTAGTTTTTCTCTTAATTTTAAAGCCCATATTATTTTTGCCTAAATGAAAATACAATGAATCAAGTTTAAAATTTGAGTATTCGCCCTGCCCGGCCTCTGGGTTTTGAAGGCCATGAGAAAATTACGGGCAAGAAGCAAGCCTAAATTTCCCTTTAATAAACTGATTCGAGCCAACGGGCATGCAAATGAAATCAGGCGGACAGGGACCTATTAAAAAAAATCAAGAATTTTAAAATAAAAATTTCGGGGGTGGGGCAATTGCACAATAAATCTTTAAACTTTTAAACCCCTTGATAGATATTCATTCAAGAATTTTAAATCCAAAAAAACATGGTAATATTTAAAAAAATAGAAGAATTAAAAATTTCGGGGGTGGGGCAATTACACAAAAAGTCTTTAAACTTTCAAACCCCTTGATAGATATTCATTCAAGAATTTTAAATCCAAAAAAGCATGTTAAAATTTGAAGAAACAGAAGAATTAAAAATTTCGGAGGGAGGGGGGGCAATTATACAAAAAATATTTAAACTTTTAAATCCCTTGATAGATATTCATTCAAGAATTTTAAATCCAAAAAAGCATGTTAATATTTGAAGAAACAGAAGAATTAAAAATTTCGGGGGGGGGGGGGCAATTACACAAAAAATATTTAAACTTTTAAATCCCTTGATAGATATTCATTCAAGAATTTTAAATCCAAAAAAGCATGTTTTTATTTGAAGAAATAGAAGAATTAAAAATTTCGGGGGGGGGGGGCAATTACACAAAAAATCTTTCAACTTTTAAATCCCTTGATAGATATTCATTCAAGAATTTTAAATCCAAAAAAGCATGTTAATATTTGAAGAAACAGAAGAATTAAAAATTTCGGGGGGGGGGGGCAATTACACAAAAAATCTTTAAACTTTTAAATCCCTTGATAGATATTCATTCAAGAATTTTAAATCCAAAAAAGCATGTATTTGAAAAGAAGAATTAAAAATTTCGGGGGGGGGGGGCAATTACACAAAAAATATTTAAACTTTTAAATCCCTTGATAGATATTCATTCAAGAATTTTAAATCCAAAAAAGCATGTTAAGATTTGAAGAAACAGAAGAATTAAAAATTTCGGGGGGGGGGGGGCAATTACACAAAAAATATTAAAACTTTTAAATCCCTTGATAGATATTCATTGAAGAATTTTAAATCCAAAAAAGCATGTTAATATTTGAAGAAATAGAAGAATTAAAAATTTCGGGGTGGGGGGGGGCAATTACACAAAAAATATTTAAACTTTTAAATCCCTTGATAGATATTCATTCAAGAATTTTAAATCCAAAAAAGCATGTTAAGATTTGAAGAAACAGAAGAATTAAAAATTTCGGGGGGGGGGGGGGGCAATTACACAAAAAATATTTAAACTTTTAAATCCCTTGATAGATATTCATTCAAGAATTTTAAATCCAAAAAAGCATGTTAATATTTGAAGAAACAGAAGAATTAAAAATTTCGGGGGGGGGGGGGGCAATTACACAAAAAATATTTAAACTTTTAAATCCCTTGATAGATATTCATTCAAGAATTTTAAATCCAAAAAAGCATGTTAAGATTTGAAGAAACAGAAGAATTAAAAATTTCGGGGGGGGGGGGGCAATTACACAAAAAATATTTAAACTTTTAAATCCCTTGATAGATATTCATTCAAGAATTTTAAATCCAAAAAAGCATGTTAAGATTTGAAGAAAGAGAAGAATTAAAAATTTCGGGGGGGGGGGGCAATTACACAAAAAATATTTAAACTTTTAAATCCCTTGATAGATATTCATTGAAGAATTTTAAATCCAAAAAAGCATGTTAATATTTGAAGAAATAGAAGAATTAAAAATTTCGGGGGGGGGGGGGCAATTACACAAAAAATATTTAAACTTTTAAATCCCTTGATAGATATTCATTCAAGAATTTTAAATCCAAAAAAGCATGTTAATATTTGAAGAAACAGAAGAATTAAAAATTTCGGGGGGGGGGGGGCAATTACACAAAAAATATTTAAACTTTTAAATCCCTTGATAGATATTCATTCAAGAATTTTAAATCCAAAAAAGCATGTTAAGATTTGAAGAAACAGAAGAATTAAAAATTTCGGGGGGGGGGGGCAATTACACAAAAAATATTTAAACTTTTAAATCCCTTGATAGATATTCATTCAAGAATTTTAAATCCAAAAAAGCATGTTAATATTTGAAAAAACAGAAGAATTAAAAATTTCGGGGGGGGGGGGGCAATTACACAAAAAATATTTAAACTTTTAAATCCCTTGATAGATATTCATTCAAGAATTTTAAATCCAAAAAAGCATGTTTTTATTTGAAGAAACAGAAGAATTAAAAATTTCGGGGGGGGGGGGCAATTACACAAAAAATATTTAAACTTTTAAATCCCTTGATAGATATTCATTCAAGAATTTTAAATCCAAAAAAGCATGTTAATATTTGAAGAAATAGAAGAATTAAAAATTTCGGGGGGGGGGGGGCAATTACACAAAAAATATTTAAACTTTTAAATCCCTTGATAGATATTCATTCAAGAATTTTAAATCCAAAAAAGCATGTTAATATTTGAAGAAATAGAAGAATTAAAAATTTCGGGGGGGGGGGGGCAATTACACAAAAAATATTTAAACTTTTAAATCCCTTGATAGATATTCATTCAAGAATTTTAAATCCAAAAAAGCATGTTTTTATTTGAAGAAATAGAAGAATTAAAAAATTTGGGGGGGGGGGCTGCCGAATTTAAAAAAAACTCTGAAACAACGAATTTAGATTCTTATCAAGGGAAGGCTTTAGGGAAGAAACCAAATTGATATCTCTCCTGGTTAAAAAAAAATTTGAATTTGCCTCTCCGGCTCCGCCCTCTCTGTATTTCGCCAATCAGCGCTATCCCTGAGGCCTGATTGGTTCTTTCACACATCGGACACGGGTTTAAGGCAATTATATATAAGTATGATACTTAAATAAAAAATTTAACAAAAAGAATTAAATTTTTAAATAATTTGTAATATAGTTTAGTGTAGTACAAGTATTTTAAGCAAACTTCGGATTAAACAATTTTAATACATGATGATGGAGTCATGAAAAAAACAAGACGAATGCAGCCAAATATTATTTTATTTCAAATCTCGCCCTCACGGCTGACGTTTCGGCCCGAGGTCTAGGCCATCTTCAGAGCCGGCTGGCAATAATCAAAATGTGCAGAAACTTTTAACAACAGCGACAACATTCAGCATGTGGTCCGCTCACAGCAAAGCGTAGAGAAAATCAGGCTCTGGAGAAAATCGGCTCTGAAGATGGCCTAGACCTCGGGCCGAAACGTCAGCCGTGAGGGCGAGATTTGAAATAAAATAATATTTGGCTGCATTCGTCTTGTTTTTTTCATGACTCCATCATCATTAAGCCTACAGCCACAGATCTTTTTCGATTGAATTTTAATACATCTATTGAATATTTTCTTTAAATTTTTTAAGATATGTGCAAACAATGCAGGCTAAAATTTCTATAGATTTAATTTATTCAAAATTGAAATAAAATCATTTTTTTTTCAGAAGCGTAATTTGAGGGGGGGGGGGCAGGGAAGCATTTGCCCCCCCCCCCCCCACCCCCCTCAAGGCTCTGATCTTTTTTAAATTTTATATTAAAATTTAAATAAAATATATCTACAGTACTTGTATAAAAACTGTAAAAAATTAATTTAATTAAATATCTTTGGCCAAATTTGAGATATCTATTTGTAAGTAAATTTTAAGGAAAAAAATGTTTTTTCTCCCTCAACAAAAAGTTGAGATGACGCCACTGTTTTTTCCATATCTTTATAGATATGTCAATTTCAAGTCAAATAAGGATAAATCATCATCTTCTTTGACAGAGATCTAAATAACAAGTACTTATAAAATAAATAATAACATCAACAGCAATTTCTCTCCCAAATAAATCACTTCATATGGAAAGAATCTTATTTTATAAAATGAAGCATGAATTTTTGCTAGTTATGAAAATTAGTAAAAAAAATCTGGTGTGACTGTTCAAAGGCTTCGTGTCACGTCCCAATGTAACTTAAATATAAAATTCCAACTTCCTAGCTCTTTTCGTTCTTGAGATATTTTGTTTACAGACACACATACCCAAAGACAGACCATGTCGCGAAAACCACTTTTTTGAATTCAGGGGACCTCAAAACGTATATCCATCACCTCCCTCCCCCCAGAAAGCTCCTTGCCCCAAGAAAAATTGAAAAAATATGGGGCTTTCCAGGCCCTCCGGAGGATGGCTGGTCCCATGCCCCCCCTCCCAGCCAAATTCTCTAGTTACGCCCATGTATCTCGGATAAGGAATTTTTATCTTTTGGTGTGTAGACTGGGGAAAAGAAGCATACAGTTTTGCTCCCCTTTCCAACAATCATTTTTACTTTCTCCTACCTCTATATATGTTAATATATAGAGAAAGTATTGGTTTCATGTCAAAAATTCGTTGTCAAGATTTTGATGGACGTTTTCAGGTCCCCTGAGTCCAAAAAAAGTGGTTTTCGCGACATGGTCTGTCTGTGGGTGGGTGGGTGGGGTGTGTGCTTAATTTTAAACACGAAGAAATTGAGCTATGAGGTTGAAATTTTATATTTAAGTTTTGTAGCCTTCTGGACCGTGAAAATAAGCTTTTAATAAAAATCGGCCAAAGAGCACTAATACTTTGCTGATGTACTTTTTCAGTTTTTTTTTCGATTTTCTCAAAATTCGCTCCAACGATTTTGATTAAAATTCAAAAATCAATTATTTTTTAGATGCTCTTTAAAATGTGTATACATACATTCTCATTTTGCCATTGGAATATTCTGAAGACCACTTTACTCTTGTACTTCATAGGAAGGTAGGATGTTGCCATGGTAACAAAATATAAATATTTTGCCATACTTATAAATTTTACATCTTGAATTCTAATATATCGGCGGAAACTAAATATATGTCGACTCGAAAAATTTGGTGTGATAAGCACAGAACACAACTTTCGATTACCGAAGGTGAGAAAAAGTTGTGGGCTGTGCGACAGTCACACCAGATTTTTTTTTTTATGTACCTAGACTAAATGGTCATTCTATAAGTGAAGGAAAAGGTAAATTTCTAAGATTTTGGTAGTAAATAAAAATCAATTTCGGTGAGTTATATAATCCGTGTATATTTCAGATGCATTAACAGCAACCCTTCATCAGCGGCTAACTCGCACTGTGGTTTCCTAGTGTGAGTTAGCCGCTGATGAAGGATTGCTGTTAATGCATCTGAAATATATACGGATTATAAAACTCACCGAAATTGATTTTTATTTACTACCAAAATCTTAGCGATTTACCTTTTACTACAATTTTTCATTTAGCACCCAAAACTTTACTAATTTATAGTCCTAGGAATTCCAAAGGTGATATTAAATTAATGAGGCGATAAAAAAGGTTCTCTAATATTTATTGTAAACCACGATTTTCTCAGCATTCCCTGGAGCAATCTTTTGAAATTTGATGCAAATTCAGTAGCTATTCTCAAGCCTAATTTTATCTACTCAGGAAGAGAAGACCTATGAAGATTCAATTCACAAAGAGTAATATAAATATATAAAATAGCTGTTATATACAAAAACGACAATACAGGTAGCTTAATTTTTTATTATAATGTTAATATATGAGAGGCTCCAGAGGATTTTTTGGCGAAGGCTAGAAATTGTTAAATGTTCGAAACTACAAAAATATGTTTTAACATATACCTTGAAATATCTAGGTGCGGCAAAAGGGGCAGGACGCAAAGGGCCGAAAGGTCCAGCATAGCCCTGAGGCAATGGAGGAGGCACACTATGCACATTATGTGGATGATGAGGATGATGAACCCCAGGCAGGCTCCTCGTCGATAGCATCCCCAACCCTAATTAGGGTACAAGTGTTTGTCGACCCGCGGAATTCTGTAAAAACAGGTTATTACCAGTTGTATAAATATTTATTTCCAACTCCGGCGACTGTATTTAGCTAGACTAAGCAGGTTATAAAGGTCGCGGGTTCGAGACCCTTGCACGTGGCTTTGAGTTCCACGGCTATGGGGTATTCACGCATTACGACAAAAGCATAGCCAGTTTTTTTTTTTATTTATTTTTTTTTTCATCTCATCTTCGAGAAAGAAAGAAGAAGAAGAAGCATTGCTTTTTAAAGTATACTTTGTTTCTTTATCTCTTTCTGATGATCTGTTTCTCCTCCTCTGCACGTGCACGAGCTCCGTGTTTCTTCTTCTCTTTCTTTCAACTGTCCGTGCTCTATACTATTACTACTACTGAGAAGTTTCAGTTTGCATTTCAGAGATTCCTCGGCAATTTTTTTTTTTTTTTTTTATTTAGGAAAAACATGCAGATCCGAATGACGACCTTGAGACTTTGATATATAACATGCAATTTTTGCTTATGATATATGCGAATATATTTTCATAAGATTAGATATTGTTTCCGTGCAAAATTTGGGAACATATTCTTTTGAAATAATCATTTTTGAAATTGCCATAAACCTCCAATCAATAAAAAATTAGATTAATCTGCTCTTTGTAATCATTATTCATAAATTCATTTTTTATATTTTCCATATATAAAGCAAATGATTCATTAAAAAGAAATTGATTATATAGTGAATTTATAAAAATGAAGAATAAGGTGATTTTTATTGAATATACTGTATAATATAAAAAGTATGATGTTAAAATTAAAAATTAAAGAAGTTTTTTTTTTTTTTTTAAACATTCACACTTTTTTCCCAATTCACACATCCATACCCACAGTCTTTTAGGCAACTCAGGCCATTTAAGACTTTAAACGATACCCGTTATTTGTAAATATATCAATTGGGGGTCCAGGCATTCTTATTTAAGTCATTTGGTATCCAAATTAAAGAAGAATTAGAAATTAAAGAAGTTGCTTTTTGGAGAACTCTCCAATTGATTTATTGTAAAGAGAGTAACAATATTAAAGCACTCCTATGCTTTTACTCATTAAATTTTTTTTTTATATTAAATTAATAGATTTGTGAATCAAATGTTGAAGGAATATAAAAATGAAATCTTATTAAAAAACTCATAATATAGTCACATACTGTACGGGTATTGCACTCTTGATTTAAGGCAGCTATCTAAGATATTGAAAAATCTCCAATTTGTGACATTTCGGTTTTATTTAAATCATGTCATCATCAGTCAAAATGTCTCAAAAGTCTTAAATTATGTTTAATTAAGAATCCATTTGTGGATGTTGGGACCTCTAAAAGGTTTATCAAAACATTGACGTAATTTTAAAGATTGGAAGAGGGGGATAATCGAATTTCCTTTTTAATTTTTTAAATAAAATTTTATTTACAAAGTTTAATCTCATTTTTATCAAGATTTATTTTATTATTTTAAATTATTTTCTTTAAATTTTTAATTCAATACTTCTGAGAACCAGTAAATATTTTAAAAATCAAAATAAATTTATATTCAAAAAATTTATTAAACCTTTAATAGACAGTATGAGGGAGAAGACATCCTTTTTACATGAGTGTCTCGTAATTCATGTATATGTTATCCATATTCTAAAAGTTTATTTTGTATTTATTTATTGATATATATTTTGTTAAATTATAATAGTTTCTATATTTTTTTTTCTTATAAATAAATTTCGATCAAATTGAAATCACCCAACTCTCAATATTTCTTATTTATACTGTATTATATTTCTTAACAATTTTGGTTTATAAGATCAAGAACCAAATATTAAATTGAAAATTTGTAGTTCATTGTTTTATTAAATTTCATAAACGCCAAATTTTTTTCTCAACAAGTGATTGATTGCCCTCAACAAAAATAGTAAATAAACCTCTGGTACGTACGTTTTGTTTATGGGGGGGGACGTTAGATGAATTATCAATCCTAGGTACAACGGGCCTGATTGCCTGGAAACTAATTGCGTAATTTTCGATGGACCGATGATTTTGATGAACACATAGGACCTGGATGTTTGTATATTTGTGTGAGTGTGTGTGTAGCGGCAGCTCGAGCGTAGCGCCAGAGTGTGTATTTATAGTGAAGCTGAGTCTGAGACCAGGGGACTCGTCTGGTTACAACTTACTACGAGTCGGATTACACGTGCAGACTGCTACCCGAACGTCAACCCGGTCCGGTAGACGATGGTCGAGTGGTGGGGGAAGGTATATCTGGCTGGCCGTGGGAAGCGGCACTTCTCAGGCCTTTACCTTCCAAGGCCGGCGCCGCCCCCGCTTCCCCCCACCACCGTGCCATTCTCGCCCCTGCTGACTCTGTTAAAGCTTTCTTCCACCCCCTACTCTCCTACAACCTGTTGCCCGTCACAGGTATGCGCGTGACGTCATCCTCGGACAAGGGCGGGGTGAAGGCTGCCTGCCTGGCGGCAACAACCCCCCTCCTATTGTAACTTCAAAGAATAAAAAAAAAATCAACTAAAGGTATGTCTTTGGGAGTCACTTAAAAACTTTTTAAGGACTGCCTTTGTTGGTTCTTTTTTTTTGCTTTCAAATCGTAAAGATCACACATTTTATGGGCATGACAAAGAAGCCACACACAATCAATACAAAGACTATAATTAGTAAACTAAGAATTATATATTTGATTGTATAATTAATTTTAATATAGTAAATTTTAATGACGGCCTTGGTCATTAAGGAAGCAAGGTCGGAAAAAGATGAATCACAATTGTCGGCTCATTTAACACGCGCTTGTGGGGTCATCATAGGTGTATATTCAATTTTCATTCTCTAATATACTGTATTTACATAGAAAATATTTTTAATTATGGTTAATGGAATTTTCTGAATTAGTAAATGAGAGCCTGGGAAAATCCCAAATGAAAAATCATGGATACGTGTACAATGAGGATCAATATTAAAGCGTCCTCACAGGGGCGTACCGAGGCATTTGGAGGCCTGGGGTGGCACTAGAAGAGGGTGCCCTATATTGAACTTTTTTTTTTGGGGGGAGGGTAAAAATTTTTTCTGATCTCAAATATTTTTCTGCGAAATTTACCAAATTTTCCCGTCCGAAAAAATATTTTACTTTTTTTTAGACACAATAAATTTTTAATTTTTTGCCGCCCGCGGAACCAAAATTTTTCCCCCCCGTCCGGAAAAATATTTTACCTTTTTTTTAGAATCACAAAATTTTTGCCGCCCGTGAAACCGAAATTTGCCGCCCGCGGAAAATTTTCTCTTGTGCCGAACCAAAATTTTTTTCCCCGTCCGGGAAAATATTTCCTAAATTTTTTCATTTTTTCACGCCCCTAGATCCGGCCCTGCCGCAAGGGCCCCCGGGGCCTCTAAGGGAAATTCTTCATTTAATTTTTTTTTTGTAAATATATGGGGCCTTTTTGCCGGCTCGAGGCCTGGGGCGGACCGCCCCCCCCCCCCCCTCGGTACGCCACTGTGATTATTTAATTGTTTTTATTAGGGTCGGACTGAAACAAGATTTTCAGCCGAAACTGTAACCGAAACTTGTATTTCCTATAAAAAATTCATATCATTTTACCTTTTTTATTTTTGTTTTTTTTCCTCCCTGCGGAAAGATTTTTTCCCCTCCCGTAAAAATTTTCCTCTTTTTTAGAGAGACCATTTTTCCTAATTTTTTTCTCTCCTCTCCCTCGACTTCAGAGATTTTTATGTTTCTCTCGTTTTAGACCTTCCATCCGAATCCAAAAATACCATTTTGGGCATTATGTCTGTGCGTATGTCCGTGTGTGTGTGTGTGGAGACTTTAGCTGAAAAACCAAAGCAGCTAGATCGATGAAATTTGGTATATGCTCATTACACTAAAATTGTAGATTTCTATCAACTTTTTGGAGTAAATACGTCACTTGGAAGTAGTACTTTACCTAGTAAGTTTTTTCAAAAATTTTTGAAATTTTCAATTTTTTTGTTGTAATATGATAAATTACTCAATTTTTAAAAAGTTTTTATTCTTGACATTTTTTTCGAAAACTTAATAGTTTTTGAAATAATCACAGATATTTTTCGTTAATTTTGATGAAAATCTCAAAACAAATCGCCTAGAGTTGTCATTAAAATAAAGGGTCGGACTAAGCAGAGCGCCACAACTTTTGCCCACCCACTATTCAAGAAAAAAATATTGCCCCCCTAAAGCCCCTAATGGTCCGATGTTATACATATTATATATCATTTACTCGGGAGGAAGTCTAGTTTCTGAATATATAAAAAAAAATTATAGGTTATGTAAGAAAAAAAATTTTGACCCCCTCCCCCCTAATGGTCCGATGTTTACCAAAAGCTTTTCAGTTCTTGGCCTCTACCCCTAGTTGATGGGTTTAAAATCTCCAAAACAATTGAATAAATAGTTTTTTTGAGATTTCGTTGACGAAAAAAATTACCACAGACATATATACACGCACCACACACACACAGACTTATCTTTCCAAAAACTTCTTTAAATGGATTCAGGGGACCTCAAAATGCATTTTGACAGCTTCAGAAAAAAATTTGGATTTTTTTTTATTACGATTACATTAACTTTACCCTCCAACTCACGGTTGATGGGCAAAGTTAAAAAAGGGTAAATATAAACAAATGAGGTAATT
>JAKCPI010031260.1:0-36281 GCA_023213315.1 Euborellia annulipes
TTAGGTTAGAATGATATATTTTTTTTGTATTTAACATTTTTATTACCTTAAGGAAGACATCTATAAATAAGATTCAACTCGTATACAGCCATTTTTTTTTTTATTAAATATTAAAATTAAATCAATTAAAAATATAGAGAAACACATAGATTTATATTTTATTAAAAATATATTTTTTATTTGAAAATGTCAATTTATGGATTACGATGGTATAGCCATCTTGAGACGAATTTTGCAATTAAAATAATAATAATATCCCTCGCTAGATGCTTGAAGCTGTTAACCGGACATTTTGAAATTATAAGTGTAGATATTATATTTTTTAATTGATTTTATTGTAATTAACATTTATTAATAGAGAAGATGTTCAACACTCTGCCACCCATCCGTTTCGTCAAGAAACTTCCTTAATAACTTAAATTGAAAAAAAAAACAGTTTATGGAAGCCAGTATTCTTCACAGAGTATATATATTCTCATTATTAATCAACAATATACCGTCAAAAGAGGAGTACTTTGAACATCGAGGTAACTTTGAACAAAAAAAATTTTGTTTAAACCAGTTAGGCAATTTTATTTGCATGCAAATATATGAAACGTTTATTTGTGTTGGCAGTTTTAAATTTCAAAGATTTAGTGTAGTGTGTTAAATTTTTCTATTTCGGCAGGAACTGAATGTCATTCGCTATCAAGAGAAAAAAACGTTCAAATTTAGTTTTAAAAAGGTGAGTAAACTTTTTATCTTAATTTCAGTATTATTGTATGTTTTCTTTTCAAAATTTTATTGCATTTAATAATTTGTTCGTTTTTTGTAACTATTGCAATAAAAGCTTTATGCTTTTATTAAACATAATTTTAATATCAATTTTTATTTAAAATATAACCTTAAATTGTAAAAATTAGTATAACTTTAGAACACCCGTTCAAAGTTACCTTCACATGTTCAATGTTAGCAAATTGTAACATATTTTTAATAAAAATTAATAAATAATTCGTGTGCTTTTGTTTACAGCACTCTGCATGAAGCAATTGGGGAAGTAGAACATGAGGTAAAAATTATACACTAGGCTGATTATTAAAAAAGACACAAAAAACTCCTTGGCCCAAAAATTGACCCAAAACATAAAAAGTGGCAGAGCTAAAGTTGGGATAATAGTTGTATCACATCATACTTTAGTAATTAGAGATTTTCTTTAAAAGACGTTGATGAAAATGGTAGATGAAATTAATGTGCCGCCTACGCACATATTTGATTACGATGAGACCAATTTGTCGGATGATCCAAGGTCGCAAAACTTGCATCTTGTAGCGAATTGTACCATGTGAACGTTAAAAATAAATTTTTATTTACTATTTATCACCTACCAAAATATTATTTAATGCCGTATTTCTGCATGCATTTTTGAACAATTTTACAGTACTTAAGCTATAGAAGCAATGCATAAGATGGCAAAACATATACAAAAAAAAAATTTTCTTGGTTTTTTTCGCGCTGAGACGAAACTAATATTTTTGTGAACCCTTAAATTGTATTTATTACCTTTGAAAAAGTTACTCTGCGATTGGTATTTCGTTGAAATTTGACTAAAAACATGCAAAGTTCAAAGATTCATTACTCATATACCTAACTTTAAACAGCTGTATTTTATAAAAAAAAAAGACATTTCGTGTAAGTTGAATGAATAAATTACTATATAAAAACATTGTTAATAGCGGTATACATCTTCCTTATTTAGTTGAAAAATTTAATCATAATAACTTTAGAGTTATTCAACTTTTACGAAAAAAAGTGTTCAAAGTATCCCCTCTTTGACGGTACGTATTATTCAGGCTATTTTCAAATGAACCTAAATACTGTGTATCTTTAAACGTCTATATTTTAAATAAGAATGCCTGGACCCCAAATATATATATTATAAATACGAGTATGGTTTAAAGTCTTGAATGCCTTAAGTTGCCTAAAAGACTTGAATAACCTAAAGTGTCCAAACGAAATGAAATACCCCGCAGCCCAGAGGTAGAGATCTCGCCTTTTGCGCTACAGGTCCAGGTGGTGAAATATTTCTGAAAAGCCATCGGCAAGGATAATTTAAAATATATATATAAACTAATTGCTAAATAACCTACGCACTCGAAACAAACCCGAAAAAAAAAACAAAAATGAAAGAACGGATAATAGTAAAAATTTTGGCATATTAAAAAAAAAAAAAACATTAAATCTACGTAATAATACCTCCAGTGTTATTCGATAATAATTTGTTATTATTATTAATAGGCTATTATTTATTCATTATAATAAATGTAAACAAAGCTTTTAGCATTATTATTATTATTATTATAGGGAAATTGTTAAATAAAAGAGAGTCTATTTACAATTTTAAAAGTTTATAATTTATTAATAAAATAAAAACCAAAAATTTTAATACCTCTAGTAGGCCCTAAGCTGATTTTCATGTTTCTTAAGCCTCCTTAAATTTAAATTATTTAAGACTGCATTGAAGGGGGGGGGGTTGTCACTTAAAGCCCACCCCTTGCCATTTGAGACAGTAGTGGTGACTGTATTTTGTTAGCCGGTTGGCAAGTTCAAAGCTCGCTAAAGGGGCGTGTAAATATTCTATTATATAACAAATTTTATTAATTGCGACATCGTCACCGTCGACGACGTTCGATGATGACGACGCCAAAGAAAAACGATGACGTAAATGCCTCGCTTGATGTTCATGCGCAGTATCCTCACTTTTTTCGGCGTATGCTGGGCTTTGGGTAGTCCGTGGCAAAGCCGCTTGTCGGCGCATGGATGCGTCGGTGGCGCACGCGTCTTAAATAAACGTGTGCGTGTGCGTGTGTTTATCGGGCACGGGGTGGGTGGTACTCTCAATGGCTGCCAACGCCAACACAAGCCAACAGCATGATCTTAACCTGGACGCTTTGCAGATTAAGACCCGTAGCATCGAGAGGACTCTCATCCCCCTCGTCAAGCAGGCAGGTCCCACATTCACTGTCTTTGTGTGCGTGTGTGTTTCTCTCTCCGTTGTCGTCTATGTGTGTGTGTGTGTTAGTAGATGACAGATGCTACATTTAGCCTAGACACATTATCCCTCTATCCTTGTCTGTCTCACTAAACACTAACCCTAACAAAACCAAAAGTCACTAGTTTATCAACAATCTTAAACACGAGGATTCCTTAATTGAATTATTCGCAAGACAAAGATCATTTTTGATTATTTTTTTCCTTTATTATTCACTTGGATGTCATTTGACTGGGGGAAATAAAAAAAATTAAATTAATTATTAATTAGCGAAGGTGTAAATTACATTAACTTTACCTGTCCAACCTACGGTTGATGGGCAAAGTTAAAAAAAAAAAAAAATCACGCAAAATGTTTCGTCCGATTTGATCATGCCATCTTCAGTTGCATTGGAGTTGGCACTGAAGATGGCATGATTAAATCAACGAGTTTAATTTAATAGAGGCTCCCTACCTGGCTGCTTTCCTCTTCAATCCTTTATTCAATTCATTACATTCTATTTTATAAATGGACCCTGATATGCATTAGTGTGTCAAGCGCCAAAAAAAATTCAAAATTAAGTTAAGCACAGAATATTGTTTCAAATGCTATAATTAATATTTTTTTATGAAATATGTCCTAAAAAAATTTATATTTAATGTTACTTGCAAAATTGACAAAAAAAAATTATAAAACAAAAAACTTTAATGTTAATTTTCTCAAAACTCGGTACCTGGCGCTTGACACACTAATGCGTAACAGGGTCCAAATAATCTTATATATGGTCCCGGGGCAAGCCCGCCCCCCGGCTTTGAAGGGAAAAAATGATTTCAATTATACAATAATTATGACCATTACCCCCCCCCTCCTTGAATACGCCACTACCTTTCCGCCTCTTCAATAAAAATTTCGGCCCCCTTCCCTCCCATTAACAAAATCCTGTGATTGCCACTGTATATAATTCATTAATACCTGTCAGTCCGCCTGTCACTCTCTATTTGACCAGGGTGAATTTTGAAATGATCTTTTATCCCAAGATTTGAGCCCCAAAATTCTCAAATAGCAAGGCTCAACAAATTTTTTTTGTATTTTTTCATTGAAAAGCATTGGGTTCTTCTATCAATTTTTTTTTTTTTAATTTCATTAAGGTAATTTTCGGCATCTATTGGTAGCCAATCCGATTGAAATAAATTGTTGTTTGGGACGGGATGCGAACCCGCGCCTCTTGGTCAAAAAGGTCACTGCACCAACGCCCGAGGGCCTTCTATCTATCTTTATGAAAATCAAAGCTAATTAATTATAATAATTTAGTAATAATAATTAAATCTCTCGAATGAAAAATAATAACAATTGATATATATTTAAATTTATTTATTTTTTTTTTTTAATTTGATGTCAATAATGCATCAATTAAAACTGTAAATTAAAATGGTCATTAAAATATTTTAAATCTTAAAAAAAAAAAAAAATCTTTTTAATGTGATATTTGGGCTCTCTGGTGTAGCGAGCTAGGGTGACGGCTTTCCACAAAGTAGATCCCCTGTTCAAATCCTGGACGTTGAGGGATTTTTTTTTTCATTAAATAAAAATATTTATTTAATAAAAATGCGGCTTTAAAATTGGTGTCGGTGAATATAAAAATTTAACAAATCAGTGGTTCAAAGCAAAAGCAACTATATAGTACTTTACTCATGTACTTTTTCAGTTTTTTTCTATTTTCTCAAAATTCGTTTTTTTAATTCATAAATCAATTATTTTTTAGATTCTCTTCAAAATGTATCTTCTCATTTTACCATTGAAATCTTCTGAAGACCACTTTACTCTTGTATTTCATAGGAAAGATAAGAGAAATGGTTGCCATGGTAACAAAATATAAATATTCTCCCATGTTTATAAATTTTACATTATGAATTATACGTAATTATACGTAATACGTATCCACGGAAAATAAATATATCTCGACACAAAAAAAAATTGATTCTAGAGTTAATTAATCGGAATTTTTTATTTATTCTATTAGAGTTTCTCTTTCTGCACAATTTGACATCACATTTAGTCTGATCTGATTAGCCGTTCGGTACAGTGGTTTAAACTTTCAAATTAGAATTTACCGCAGCGCGGTAAATTGAAATAATGGGAAAAAAATAATTAAATGGTGAAATCTTTAGCTGAAGAATCATTCTTTCAAGCCGTATTAAGACAGGAGTTATTCAAGCCGCTAATTTTTTACTTTCTCTTACCTATGTATATATGTAATATATATATATAGAGAGAAAGTATTGGATTCATGTCAAAAATTCGATGTCGAGATTTTGATGGATCTTCACGTTTTGAGGTCCCCTGAATCCAAAAAAGTGGTTTTCGCGACATGGTCTGTCTGTGGGTGGGTGGGTGGGTGGGTGTGTGGGTGGGTGTGTCTGTGTTCACTTTTAAGCATGAAGGAATTGAGCTATGAGGCTGAAATTTTATATATAAGTTAAACACCCCCCGGGACCGGAAAAATAAGCTTTTAATCAAAATCGGCCAAAGAGTACTATTACTTTACTGATGTACTTTTTCAGTTTTTTTCGATTTTCTCAAAATTCGCTCTAACGATTTTGATTAAAATTCAAAAATCAATTATTTTTTAGATGCTCTTTCAAATGTATATTCTCGTTTTGCCCTCAAAATTGTTTGAAGACCACTTTACTCTTGCACTCCATAGAAAAGATAGGAGAAATGGTTGCCATGGTAACAAAATATAAATATTTTCCCATACTTATAAATTTTACATCTGAATTCAAATATTCCCTACTGCCGGGAACTAAATACATGTCGACACAAAAAATCTGGTGTGACAAGCACAGTACACAACTTTCGATTACCGAAGGTAAGAGAAAGTTGTGTGCTGTGCGACAGTCACACCAGATTTTTCGTGCATGCTTCCCTACCCGGTCACTATGATGTGAGTAGAACCCTCTTATTTTTTTTTTTTTTTTTTTTTTGCTCTCAGCCATCGATTTATTCGTATTAAAGATTGTCTTGTGTGGGAAACGAACCATTCTTCAATTCTACACCGATGATTAAAAAAATTTCTTATAATTCTTTTTGGACTTGGCCAAATTGGTTTCTGAATTAATTGTTGCTATCTATTCTAATTTTTTTTTTTCTTTAGTAGTCTACTAATAAATAAAAAGTCACTTGTTATAAACATCGGTGAAACGAGAGCTCTGCTCTCGTTCGACTTCTAATTTATCTATTATCAAAGGTTAGGTGAAAATAAATAAACTTTTAACGAGCTCTAAATCAAAACACTCTTCGCTTCTCTCTTATTTATTTGTGTGAATCACTAAATGAATGCAAATACCTTTTTTTTTTTTAATTTTAAGTGTTTTGGGGTCTAAAATAAAATGATAGATCGTTTGAGGCAGGTTTTGTCAACATTTAATGCCTTCTGTCGGAGAAAAAAAAAAGTAGAGATGTTGAATGGAGGGAATATATTTTATTCATTGCTGTATACTAGCGAGCTTTAAGGATCAAAACGACAAAAAAGGGGCGCTAAAAAGCATAAATGAATAAAACAAATGGTGGATATTCCCCCCCCCCTTTCTAAAGGTAGCCTCTATTGAGTAAAACAGACTCCTTTAACAAAACGTTTCAGCGGGAAATTTTTTTCAGACTCTAAAGGCAGCTACACACGTAACTGCAAGCTTGGCAAGCATGCCTGTGCAATCTTTTTGTACCAGCATGCACAAATTCCCCTTCGGCACAAGTATGCTTGTGCAAGAAACAGCTTATGACGAAAATTAACCTAAAAATGTCAAACTCGGAAGGCTATTTATTCGAAGATAAGAAGAAATACTCACTTGCTTTAAACAGGGACACAATAAATATTAATATTTAAATTGAAATTTTAAATGATAATAAATAAATATCAAATGTCAAGACGTCTATAAAATGGCGGAGAGTTTTGCTTGCACAAATATGCTTGTTCATGATTAAAATTAAATCGAGCCTCAAGAGGCTTGCACAATTAAAATGCTTGCGCAAAATTTTCCTACAGACGCTACAGTTTGCTTGTACAAAAAAGATTGCAGTTACATTTGTATTTATTCGCCTTAACAACATACTAATAATTTATATATTTTCATTGTTATCCCACATAGCACAAAATATTGCAGCAATGTTGCAGAAATATTGCGAATCTTGCTCAATATTGACAATATTGCAGCAACATTGATGCAATATTGCAAATTTTGGCAACATTGCAGCAATATTTGCAGCGGCAATATTCCAAACTAAGAATATTGCAGCAACATTGCTGCAATATTTGCAGCGGCAATATTCTAAACTAGGAATATTTCTGCAACATTGATGCAATATTTTGTGCTATGTGGGATAATACATACTCGTATGTTGAAAACTCTATTTTCAAAAAGACAACTGAAGATGTAGCAATAAAATTGGCTGAAACGTTTAGTTTAACGAGTCTGTTTAAATTACTAGAGGCTTCCTTCCTGGCTGCTGCCCTCCACATCACATCTCATTAATCTACTGTATATTCCAATATATTTATATTTGCGGAGTGTATGTCTGTCTGTCACATTCTATTTCACCAACTTCCCTTTAGAATTTCAAAATGAAATTTTCCCTCCCTTATAGAGGACGTCAGAACCCCCAAAATCGGAGAGGCCCAAAAAATGTCTCGCCTTATGAAAAATTAGTCAAATTAGTTTAAAAACTTATTCGGCGTCTGACCCCCCCCCCCGCCTTTCCCCTCCCCGTTTCTATTTATTTCAATTGATTGGCAGCCAAAATTAAAAATTAAAAAAATTATTATGAAACCACGATGCAAGTGAAACTTTTTCGGATCGTAGGATTTTAACTGAAAATTTTCAGAAAATTATTCAATTAAGGGAATTAAAATTGCGTTTTTAATCTTAATTTAATAATTGGAAAATGGGAAATCAATAGGCGTAAGTTAAAAACTGAGAACAATATTTATTTAGTATTTTAATCATTTTAAATTATTTTAAAAATTATATTTTATCAATTTAAAAATTGAATAATTAAATCTCACAATTAATTTTTTATAATTTTTCATATATATTAAATTTCAACTTTCCTATTTTTGTCGTCATGGCTTGTGACGTCATAACTTGAAGCGTCACGGCCTTTGACGTCACGGCTTGTAACGCGACATGCTGATAGAGAAACGAAAAAATTTGTGTCAATCAAAATAAAGTTTCACTTTAAAAAAAAAAAAAACGATAGAATGCTAATCAAAAAAAGGCAATATTAAAATTTTTAATTTCAAAATATGCATAATATTTTTTAATCAATCTCTTAAAGTTTACGAATAAATGTCAAAAAAAAAAAATATTCTCTCTTTCATTATTTTCTAGAGAAATTTATAATTGAAATAAAATTAATGAATGAGTTGTGTAACAAAAAAAATGATTAATTCTTTTTTGATGACATCTTTAAACTCTTCCGTAAATTGCATCAATCAATCAAAATAATTATTTCAGCTTAAAAACAAAAATAATATAAAATTAAATAAATAAATAAATTCGTCTCGTCTATGTAAAGGGAAGGAATTTTGAGTAACGTTTCGATAAACGACTTGTCTTTATCAGGTGTATTTAAAAAAATTAATTAAATTTTCTCGAATATTGTATAAAATTGCTTGGAATTGATGTCTATTTGACACCTCAATGGCTTGGTGAAGAGAAACTGATTAAAATACAAAACATCCAATTTCAATTAAAAAAAAAAGAATTTCTTGAAATTTTTTTTCTCAGGGGGCCCGGGCCCTTTAAGCTCAAATCTTAAAATTTCAATTAAAAAAAATCTGGTGTGACTGGCGCACAGCACACAACTTTCTCTTACCTTCGGTAATCGAAAGTTGTGTACTGTGCTTGTCACACCAGATTTTTGTGTCGACATGTATTTAGTTCCCGGCAGTAGGGAATATTTGAATTTAGATGTAAAATTGATAAACATGGGAAAATATTTATATTTTGTTACCATGGCAACCATTTCTCCTATCTTTCCTATGAAGCACAAGAGTAAAGTGTGCTTCAAAAAATTTTGAGGGCAAAACGAGAATATACATTTGAAAGAGCATCTAAAAAATAATTGATTTTTGAATTTTAATCAAAATCGTTAGAGCGAATTTTGAGAAAATCGAAAAAAACTGAAAAAGTACATCAGTAAAGTATTAGTACTCCTTAACCAATTTTGATTAAAAGCTTATCTTTCTGGTCCCGGGGGGTGTTTAACTTAAATATAAAATTTCAGCCTCATAGCTCAATTCCTTCATGCTTAAAATTGAACAAACACACACACACAGACAGACAGACCATGTCGCGAAAACCACTTTTTACTTTCTCTTACCTATGTATATATGTAATATATATATAGAGAGAAAGTATTGGTTTCATGTCAAAAATTCGATGTCGAGATTTTGATGGATATATACGTTTTGAGATCCCCTGAATCCAAAAAAAGTGGTTTTCGCGACATGGTCTGTCTGTGTGTGTGTGTGTGTGTGTGGGGTGGGTGGTGTGTGTGTGTGTGTGTGTGTGTGTGTGTTCAATTTTTAAGCATGAAGGAATTGAGCTAGGAGGTTGAAATGTTATATTTAAGTTAAACACCCCCGGGACCGGAAAAATAAGCTTTTAATCAAAATCGGCCAAAGAGTACTAGTACTTTACTGATGTACTTTTTCAGTTTTTTTCGATTTTCTCAAAATTCGCTCTAACGATTTTGATTAAAATTCAAAAATCAATTATTTTTTAGATACTCTTTCAAATGTATATTCTCGTTTTGCCCTCAAAATTGTTTGAAGCACACTTTACTCTTGTGCTTCATGGGAAAGATAGGAGAAATGGTTGCCATGGTTACAAAATATAAATATTTTCCGATACTTATAAATTTTACATCTGAATTCAAATATTCCCTACTGCCGGGAACTAAATACATGTCGACACAAAAAATCTGGTGTGACAAGCACAGTACACAACTTTTGATTACCGAAGGTAAGAGAAAGTTGTGTGCTGTGCGCCAGTCACACCAGATTTTACATCTTGAATTCAATTGTACCCTACTGTCGGAAACTAAATACATGTCGACACGAAAAATCTGGTGTGACAAGCACAGTGCACAACTTTCGATTACCGAAGGTAAGAGAAAGTTGTGTGCTGTGCGCCAGTCACACCAGATTTTTTGCATTCAGGGGACCTCAAAACGTGAAGATCCATCAAAATCTCGACATCGAATTTTTGACATGAATCCAATACTACTCTACTACTCTACTCTCTACTTTCTCTATATACAGTATATATTACATATATACATAGGTAAGAAGAAAGTAAAAATGATTTTCTTGAAATTTTTTTCTCAGGGGCCCGGGCCCTTTAAGCTCATATCTTAATATTTCAATTTAATAAAATCATTTTTTTTTCTTCAGGGAGCCTTTTAACCTCAAATCAATTATTGATCTTTTCACGACTCAGGATGGCTAAAAACGCAGATTTCAGTGGCTAATTTTCAAAAAATTTTCCATAACCCCCAGATTCCCCCGGGAAATCCGGATCTCGATAGAATATTGTAACTCTTTGTTTAGGAAATTTTGAAAATTTTTAATTTACTTTATTTAAATAAATAGTGTAAGCTCTGTATAAAATAAACTATTTCAAAAGTTGTGTCAAAAATTGTTGGCATGAAGGCCACAATAGCCTTTTATATACTAAAAAAAAAAACTTTAATTTTTTTTTTGGGGGGGGGGCCCGTATTAGTAAGTAGCCCCGGGGCCCGTCAAGTCTGTCTGCGGCCCTGATTATATCTATCTGCTACTTGACTATATTTGAAGAAACCGGGCCTTATAACAAAAAAATTAAGGAATCTCTCTGTGCTTTAAAGATTAAACATTAAGTGGATAACTTCCTCTCTGTTTTTTTTGATTGATATGATGTATTGAGGATGTCATTTTGTTGATACCTGTTTTGTGTGTGTTTGTTTGTGTTGTGCAAGCTCCTCTGGCGGCTGACTGACTTCCGGCATCCGGCCTGCAACAAGTTGCCTCTCTCTCTATATATATATATATATCGATTCTTCCTCTCTCTCTCTCTCTCTCTTCTCTCGATGGATGGATCACACTCACTCACTCTTATTTATTTATTTGTAAGGCACGCTCATCACTTTGTAACTCACTCATCGGTATTGCTTCTTCTCTTGTCCCCCCCCCCCTTTTTTCTTTTTCTTCTTCTTTTGGCTTTCAATAAAATTTTCATGTTCTTGTCTCTGTGTTGTTTGTTATTTCTTGTATCCTTTCTTCACTCAATCAATCCATTAATATTTTTTTTTTGTAAATATTTGATATCCGTGCAGGTAAACAGCAAGAGTTTGACCTCAAAGTATTTCCTTTTCCCTTCTTTGATTTCATTTTAAATTGCCTATGGGTCATATCGAAAAAAGTTACCTATGCTTGGTATCGTATCAAAAGGACAGTATCGATACCATTAAGGGGCCTCGGGAGCGAAGGTGTTACACATGTTTTGCCCGCTAAGATGGCGTAGTGTGTCATAAAAAATATGCCCAAATAATTCAAAAATTTGCCAAGAGATGTCAGAATGGTAGCTAATAATATTTAATGCATTTGGTTGATTTTCATTGATCTTTTAACAATAAATACTTTATAAATGTTATGTATCTTTTATAAAAGCATAAAAATATATAAATATAGGGGATATGGAAGCAGAGGCAGCCAAAAATAAAATACTCTGAATGCTTTACCAATCAGCCGGAGACGTTTCGGTTTATTTACTATAAACCATCTTCAGTCCTTTCTAAAATACATACATATAAATATAAAAAGTTGTTATTTTACTTAAGAAAATTGTATTATAATTATTTACAATTAGTATATTTATGCTCAGAGCAGGGCCGCAGACAGACTTGACGGGCCCCGGGGCTACTTACTAATACGGTCCCCCCCCCAAAAAAAAAACTTAAGTTTTTTTTTTTTTTTTTTAGTACCGTAAAAGGCTATTGTGGCCTTCATGCCAACAATTTTTTACACAGTTTTTGAGACAACTTTGAAATAGTTATACCTAGCTTAAAATATTTATTTAAATAAAGTTATTTAAAATTTTTTCAAAATTTCCTAACCAAAGAGTTACAATAATTTATCGAGGCCAGATCCGGACAGAGGATTTCCGGGGGAATCTGAGGGGATGGAAAATTTTTTGAAAATTAGCCACTGAAATCTGCGTTTTTAGCTATCCTGAGTCGTGAAAAGATCAAACTTGATTTGAGCTTAAAGGGCCCGGGCCCCCTGAAGAAAAAATTTCAAGAAAATGATATTTTTTTTTATTGAAATTTTAAGATTTGAGGTTAAAGGGCCCGGGCCACCTGAGGAAAAAAATTTCTAGAAAATGTTTTTTTTTTAATTGAAATTTTAAGATTTGAGCTTAAAGGGCCCGGGCCCCCTGTGGAAAAAAATTCTAGAAAATGATTTTTTTTAATTGAAATTTTAACCATGAAACTTAATTTTTATTAGAATTTTAAGGTGGCAGCGCAATGGGCCCGGGCCCCCTCGGAGGGCCCGGGCCCCGGGGATATAGCCCCCCCTGCCCCCCCCCCCTGTCTGCGGCCCTGGCTCAGAGTTAGTCATAGAGTTATATCATAGTTATTTTCATAGAGATAGCGAAACGCTCAGTAGAGCGTTTGACGCCCTAATTTCTCGAGTTTGAGTTAAGATAATAAAAGGTAATTAAAAATCAAAAATCAAATAGATGTTTGTTCTATTATACACGTTAATCATTTATAACAATATGAAAATTAAATAAATTTCAACAATAACGGAAATGTAAAATTGAGAAATAAGGGCAAAGATAAAAATAACAAAATATTATATATTTATTAGAAATTAATTTATTTTTATAAATCAAGGTAATGAAAAGAGAATTATTATATTAATAAAAATTTTTGTACATTGACCTAGTCAATCTTATTTAAGATGTCAAATGTTAATTCAGATTTTAGATATATTTGAAACTCACACGAACAACCATCAAATTCATCAAAGCCCAATTTTCATTATATACATACGTCAACAATAGTATTCTATTTTAAAACAATGCATATGAATTATCACCCGATTGACTCTGAGCATAAATATACTAATTGTAAATAATTATAATACAATTTTCTTAAGTAAAATAACAACTTTTTATATTTATATGTATGTATTTTTGAAGATGGTTTATAGTAAATAAACCGAAACGTCTCCGGCTGATTGGTAAAGCATTCAGAGTATTTTATTTTTGGCTGCCTCTGCTTCCATATCCCCTGTAATCAACATATACAGCCACTACTTACATCTCAACTTATATAAATATAGGCTAATACTATATCGTCTGTTAGACTAGCCTGCCATCTATTGCAAGAATGCTGAACTAATATGACAGTTGGTTTTTAAATATATCATCTCAGCTTATTTTAAAAATTTCTTAATTAATATGTGATTAATAATAACAATAAATTCATTTTTAAATTTAAAAAAAAATTAAAGATTATTGGGACAGATTGTTTTTTTGTATTTGCTTGATAACAAAAAAAGTAATTACGATAATTTTTTAATAAGTCATTAAAAAAATTATAGCTCGATGTCCCAATAATCTCTTATGAATTTAATTCATTTAAAAAAAAACCGCATTGAAAAATTCCTTATAATAGTATAGTTTTTTTTTAAAGTACGTTTAGACGTCGCTCCTGAACCCCCTTAAGTATCGAGAATTTTTTTTTTAATTTTCGGCATCTTAGCCCTTTTGTACTTTAAACGATACTTATTATTAAATTACGATATACTTATAAAGGGACCCAAGCACATTGGCTCTTTAAAAAAATGTATATTTGAACAAGTAGGTCTATTTTTCATTCGATCCCGTCTGAAATAAAGTACTTATTTGAATAAAGTATCGACAAAAAGTCTTTTAGAATATTGTATCGATCATATTTTATAAGGAAAAGGCAATGCATCTGAGATTCGCAGAATTTCCAAATGTAGGCTATTGAAAATAAAAAAACAAATGTCACTAAAAGTTGAGCTGTAATTTATTTAAATGCAAGTTTAGGACTAAATTATTTTTATTTAGTGGATTTAACACCAATGATTTTAAAGCCTTCTTTCATTATCGGAGCCTCGTGCATCCCCTATTAAATATACAAATAAATTATCTTTTATGGAAAGATTTTGCATAACTAACAGGCGCGCTTGATTAGTGTCGCCTCTGGTGTCGAGTAGTTGAATTTCTCGATCTCAAATGAAAGATAATTATTAAAATAGAAATTTGGACGAGATCCTCTCCAGGAACAGCAGTTGGGTATAATAAAAAAAAACTTTATTTTTTGTTGCCGACGTTTCGAGAGCTAGTCGCACTCATCCTCAGGGCCTATGGTAACAAATTTTATTCCATTATTTTACAATATACGTTATTACAAAACAAAAAATTTCTTATTGCTTACTTATCCGCAAAATTGTCAAAAATAAGTACAGGTGGTGTTATTATCATGTTTAAACATGTTTGTATTACTTTGTAAAGTCATAAATGTGTGAAAATTAGGGATGAAACGATACGAGTATAAATACTCGATACTTTTCTTTCGATACCAAGTATTTTTTGGAATCGATACTGTGGAATCGAGTACCAAGTAAGTATCGGTCAAAAATACTCGTATCGATACTCGGTCAACGTACCCGATGATTAGTTAGGTCGGTAGAACATTTTAGTACATTTCTTCTTATTTATAATAGAAAAAAGTGGAATCAGGAGATTAAATAAAAAAAACTTATATTTAATTTCTATTTGCCGTCGTTTCGGTCTCCAATCACGAGCTTCATCAGGGCAAATATTGTCAATCTTAGGTATTTTAATATTATTTGCATTTAATATACAATTTCTTTTTTACTTTGATATATATATATATATATATATATATATATATATATATATATATATATATTTTTTTTTTTTTTCCCCACCCAGGCCTTGACAATTATGTCATTTCGGCCAGCCTACCATCAAAAATAGTCAAAACCCATAGTTCACAAAAATAAACAACAAACAAACAAATATGCAGATAAACTAAAATATATATATATATATATATACAAAAATATTATCATATACTTGCTACTCGGAGGTCTCCGATGATGAAAGTCGTGATTGGCGAACGAAACGTCAGCAAATAGAAATTAAATAAAAGATTTTTTTTTTATTTAATCTCCTGCAAAGTCCCTGCGAATCTTGATTTTTTTTTTTTTAATTGTGCGAGAAAAAATTGACCGATACTTTGCCACCGATACCAGTATCGAGTAAAAGTATCGATACCTCAGTGGTATCGTTTCATCCCTCGTGGAAATATACAAAAACTATTTAACGGTCGCATAGTTTGTTGTTACAAACCCCATGTGTAAACATGATAATAACACCACACCACTTGTACTCATGGGTGTAACTAGGGAATTTGGCTGGGGGGCTATGGGACCAGCCATCCTCCAGGGGGCTTGGAATTGTCTAGGGCAGCGGTTCCCAACCCGTGGGCGTTTAAGGAAAAATAAAAATTATATAAGCAAATATATAGGTTTAATACACTCAGCGGTTTTTACAGAAAAAGTGGGCCGCTGGGAGCCTTCCGGAAGGGGGAGGGCCGACCCCCTCCCGCTGAGATCCCCCTAGTTACGCCTCTGTACTTATTTTTGACAATTTTGCTTGTAAACAGGCATAAAGAAATTTTTTGTTTTGTATTAACGTATTTTATAAAATAATGAAATAAAATTTGTTACCATATGCCCTGAGAATGAGTGCGACTAGCTCTCGAAACGTCGGCTACTAAATAGAGTTTTTTTTTTATTATACCCAATTGCTGTTCCAGTCCAAGCTTCTATTTTAATATCATCAGCTATCCATTTCAAGAAATTATACCAGATAATTAATTATGAGGTATGTCTTTGTGGCTGGAAGTATTATTAAGGAGTCAAAAAAATCCAAGACATAGGCTGTCAAAATTATTTCTTTTATTATTGCCGTTCCAGGCTGACGTTTCGGCTACTGGTCTAGGCCATCTTCAGAGCTAAAAAATATTTTCGTACATTTTATTACAATGTTAATGTGGCACTTTCTATAAAATATAAAAATATCTATATAATCTATAATAATATAGGCCCTACAATATTGATTAACAGAGTACATACCCGGAGGCGAGAATAAATGAAAATTACAATTTCAGCGACACACATTCGCATGAATTCGTTGTCCTATGAGCGCTCCGTTCATGCGAATGTGTGTCGCTGAAATTGTAATTTTCATTTATTCTCGCCTCCGGGTATGTACTCTGTTAATCAATATTGTAGGGCCTATATTATTATAGATTATATAGATACTAGCCGCGCCGCCTTCGGCGGGCGGCGCGTTTAGGGAGGGGGGGCTACGCCCCCTGGACCCCCCACTAGCTGGCTCGGGCCGGCCTGCGGCGGACCCTCGCCTTTCTTAATTATGAAAAGAAAATTATTTATTTTTTTTTTTTTTAATAAAAAAACATTCACACTTTTTTCTCATTCACACTCACACTCACACACACATTCACACAGTCTTTTCGGCAACTCAGGCCATTTAAGACTTTAGACGATAACCGTTATTGATAAATATACATATAGGGGTCCAGGCATTCTTATTTAAGTCATTTGGTATCCAATTGGCTTAAATAAAATCATCGGACTGCCGAACCCGCGACGTTTTGTATATGAGGTTAGCACGCTAACCTCTACGCCATGCCCCGAGGGCAAGAAAATTATTATTACTACGTATTCCAATCCAGTGCCTGCTTGAGGATTTGTTTACAATCATAGAATACACAAATGCAAAGAATACTTAAATATTTCTCTATACATTTCCTATGGGAGAAATCGTAACTTTAGGAATTAATAACTCAAAAAGTTATAGGAATTTCGGGACCCGAGTATTTTTCCGGGACTCTCCATAACCTCCTCTATAAGACTGCAAAATTTCGTTTCAAAATTCCAAAGGGAAGTCGGTCAAACAGAGCGTGACAGACGGACAGACAGACAGACGGACGGACGGACGGACAGACAGACAGACGGACACTCCGCAATTATTATATATAGATTTTTATATTTTATAGAAAGTGCCACATTAACATTGTAATAAAATGTACGAAAATATTTTTTAGCTCTGAAGATGGCCTAGACCAGTAGCCGAAACGTGAGCCTGGAACGGCAATAATAAAAGAAATAATTTTGGCAGCCTATGTCTTGGATTTTTTTGACTCCAGATAATTAAGTTTATTTCATTTATCAATTAGAATCCAGGAGGGTATTAAAACAATCCGTGAATCATAAATCAAGGGGAGGTATGACTGGAGAGCGTAGAGATATGCCAGCGAAATTTAATACAACTAACGTTTCAGTCTCAGATCTGGATTTAATTCACATTGAACAAAAATATCTTAAAAAAATTAGATTTCCATTTTAAATAAATAAAATTCAGTTGAAAGGCTTTGTGATGCTGCCGTTGACGTCATCACTGTGCGTGGGACACGTCATTGTTACCTCGTCAAAGGTGAGTGCTGAATTATCATATTATCCGGTATTAGAATGTGAAAGACTTTTCTTTTTTTTCGTATTCTACTTTAATACTTTGTTTGATTATTAATTGTTTATTAAAATTTCAAGTCCTGTCATGTGTATCAGAGGAAATATTAACGAGGATAATCAATTAAAGTCAAGCATTTTACAATATTATATATAACAAAACCGTTTTGTATTATTAATCATCAAGGTAAACTTTGAATCATAAATCTTAATTTCACTCTCCGATGGATATATAGGTGTGTTAAAAAAAAAAAATACCCATTAATTTGCATATATTTATTTATTAGTAGCTACCTTCGGCTTTTGTATTTTTTTGATCCTCAGCCATAATAACATCCAAAGAAAAGTTAGTTATTCTGACATTAGAGATTTTGTTAGATTAAAAGCTAATTTTTTAATATGTTATTAATCACTATCACATACGTTTAAAATAAAATTTTGAAGCTGATCTGACGCAGGGTTATCGTGTAATTAATTTTTAAAAAATTGAAATTTAACATGTAGCCTATGGGGAATGTCGACGAAACGCACACATATCGAATTATATAGCCACCTCTGCAATAGGTAAAAAAACAAAAAACTTACATTTTATCAATTCACTTCCGAGTAATACGTTAAACATAAAATCAAGAGTTTCTGCCGAAGGATTTTAAAGATATTTTAACAATATAGTCAAAAAATTCTCCAAAATGACAGTCGCCAATATTTAAAAATGAGACTCTGGCAACGTCGCATAAAATAATACCCTTTTCTCGCTGTCAGTTACATTTTTTTTTCCATTTTACGATATTTTTTCTCGCAAATCGTCCATTGTGTTTAAATTGATTTGCATTAAACATTGTAATATATTAAATAAAATAAAATTTAAGGCGTTTAAGATTTAAAATAGATAGTTGATGAATGCAATGTTGCCAGTTCTATATTACGTGAAAAACTGCTCAAGTCAAAAGTCATTCATTTATTATTTTTGGTAATTAAATTATTAACTTAATCCAATTATAAACTATGATAGGTCACGACTAAATTATAATAAGGAATTTTGGCATTCAAATTTTTAATTTTATTAAAAAAAAAATTTAGATTCTATTATGACTTACGAGGTACTATCCGAACAACCTTAACATGGCAGCCATTTCTCTTATCTTTCCTATGAAATACAAAATGTGTATATCCATCAAAATCTCGACATCGAATTTTTGACATGATTCCAATACTTACTATATATATTCATATATAGGTAAGAGAAAGTAAAAAAATTTCCTTTTGACTTTTATTTCAAATTTTAATATGAAAATTAAAAAAAAAAAAATTAATTATTCAACAAGATCAACCATTTTAATATTATTAACGATCCATCTAATAAAGAAACTTCTCTCAACTCAAGTTTTATTTTTTTTATTTTTCATTCTCTTTGATTCTATACTCTATACTCTTTGATTAAAATTCCATCGTTGTAAACGTAAAGGGAGCGAGCAATTGAATTGCCAAAGAGGCCCCGCTCCGACTCCTTGCTCTTATTTTTTTTTTTTTTACTTTCTCTTACCTATGTATATATGTAATATATATATAGAGAGAAAGTATTGGATTCATGTCAAAAATTCGATGTCGAGATTTTGATGGATCTTCACGTTTTGAGGTCCCCTGAATCCAAAAAAGTGGTTTTCGCGACATGGTCTGTCTGTCTGTCTGTCTGTGTGTGTGTGTGTGTGTGTGTGTGTCTGTGAACAAAATATCTCAAGAACGAAAAGAGCTAGGAAGTTGAAATTTTATATTTAAGTTAGGCACCCCTATGGGACGTGACACGAAGCTTTTGAACAAAATCGACCAAAAAGTACTAGTACTTTACTGATTAACTTTTTCAGTTTTTTTCGATTTTCTCAAAATTTGCTCCAACGATTTTTTTTTAAATTCATATATCAACTATTTTTTAGTTGCTCTTTAAAATGTATATTCTCATTTTGTGATTGAAATCTTCTGAAGACCACTTTACTCTTGTACTCCATAGAAAAGATAGGAGAAATGGTTGCCATGGTATCAAAATATAAACATTTTGCCATACTTATAAATTTTACATCTTGAATATCGAAAGTATTCCCTACTGTCGGGAACTAAATACATGTCGACACAAAAAATCTGGTGTGACAAGCACAGTACACAACTTTCGATTACCGAAGGTAAGAGAAAGTTGTGTGCTGTGCGCCAGTCACACCAGATTTTTTTTGCCAGCTCATTAATAACACCGTTCGCTCTTGATATTAATACTCAATTGATAAATAAAATAAACAACTGGTGTGACCAGTCACACCTTCGGGTTGCCAACTTGTTTTTGCAATTAAAATACATTGGTGATTAAAGCTAAGAAAAAAAATCTGGTGTGACTGGCGCACAGCACACAACTTTCTCTTACCTTCGGAAATCGAAAGTTGTGTACTGTGCTTGTCACACCAGATTTTTTGTGTCGACATGTATTTAGTTTCCGACAGTATGGGACATTCGATTTTCAAGATGTAAAATTTATAAGTATGGGAAAATATTTATATTTTGTTACCATGGCAACCATTTCTCCTATCTTTCTATGGAGTACAAGAGTAAAGTGGTCTTCAGAAGATTTCAATCGCAAAATGAGAATATACATTTTAAAGAGCATCTAATTGATTTTTAAATTTTAATCAAAATCTTTGGAGCGAATTTTGAGAAAATCGAAAAAAAAACTGAAAAACTACATCAGTAAAGTATTAGTACTCTTTGGCCGATTTTGATTAAAAACTTATTTTCACGGTCCAGGAGGGTACTAAACTTAAATATAAAATTTCAACCTCGTAGCTCAATTCCATAAAATGCATAAAATTGAACACACACCCACCCACAGACACATCATGTCGCGAAAACCACTTTTTTGGATTCAGGAATCGCCCATATACATTTTGACTATTTTTAGTTGATTGATTTAAAGTGAACGTAAATCACAGAATGTTGGTTGATTCGTGCTTTAAAACGACATGATCCCTATCTTGATGTTTATTCCAAATGGATATTATTCAAAGGCTAATAGATATTGACAAAAATATCACCTGAGATGCCTGCCATTTAATCAATAAGAGACCTAAGAGATCACCAGAGATATCCCTTGATAAGAATTTCGATTTAGTAAAACGGAAATTAACCAACCATTAAAAATACTCTATATTGAATGTAAAATTACACTAGTCGACAAGGTTTTTTTCACAAGATATCTGATTAGTGAACCTAGTGCATTTTTTCATTCTGAATTCAGATATGTAGTTAGAATTTTTCCATCAGGCACAGTTTTAGAGATATAGAGCAAAATAGATTTTGATAGAAAATGGGCTCTAAAACGGCTCTTATTTAGAATGTTCAAATTATTTTTAACGCGACACCCCGTCAAATCATGCAGATAGTTGGAATACATATAAATTTTAAGTTTCATTCCAATCGGAGGTCATTTAGACGTGCTGCAAAGGGCTTAAAGTTTAGAAAAATCGAAATTTTCAAGATTTTTTTTGCTTTGGTCACCCCTAATACAATTTTAGATACCCCTGAATGCAAAACACATATATGTACGATATTCTATAGCTCTTTGGCTTTCTAAAAATCATTTATTCGTAAAAATCTGTTAATTATTAACGAAATTATGAACAAAAACGTCAGCAAAGAAAAAACACAAGTACACTCTATAATAGTTAGTTTTGTTTTGCCTTTTGCTAACTAATATAAACTTATATCTAAGAGTAGGGTTCTCCGGTCACTCGGTAAACAAGAAAAGAACACACACAGAAGTAAAAGAGGAACAATGCTTTTATTAATATAAAGTACAGAATTTACAAAAATAACAACAACGCAATCCAGTTCAATCCAATCCAGTAGAGTCGCTTCTAACAACGGTCCCTGTAAAAAATAACATAACACAAACCCATCCAATCCAATTCCGTCCTATCCCAATCCAATAGAATCCAGCTCTAACAACGGTTTCCCTTGTCGTCTTAGCGTTTCTGCGGGAATTAGCCCTTCCGGGAGGCCCTCGGAGTGGGGAAATCCAGGGGGGAGAGCGCTAACCAGCCCCGAGAGGGGGGGGTGGAGACCCGCTATCAGGGGTTGGGGGGAGGATCACTTCTCTGGCGGTGGGGGTGGAAGCCAACCAGCCCAGCCAGCCAAGGGACGGAGAACGGGGAACGAGGATTCACTTCTCTGGCGGTGGGGGTGGAAGCCAACCAGCCCAGCCAGCCAAGGGACGGGGAACGGGGAATCACTTCTCTGGCGGTGGGGGTGGAAGCCAACCAGCCCAGCCAGCCAAGGGACGGGGAACGGGGACTCACTCTCCGGAGGCGGGGGTGGATCACCAACCAGCCCGGCCAGCCGAGAGACGGGGGGGACGAAGGGCAGGGGTGTGGTCCTCTGGCGGTGGGGGTGGAAGCCAACCAGCCCAACCAGCCAGGGGGACGAGGGGCGTGGGAAATCGCTCTCTAGCGGTGGGGGTGGAAGCCAACCAGCCCAGCCAGCCAAGAGGCGAGAGGCAAGGGAAATAGTGCTCGTCGTTTCCTACCTTGTACTGCAACAGCTTCCGACGATTGGCCCACAGCAGCGGTGTCCTTCGGCTCCAGCACCAGCGATCAGGAATCTTCCTTGTCGGTTGCAGAATCCCGACGAAGGCCAAGGGTCGCAACCCCGACGAAAGCAAAGACCAATTTGTCTTGTGAAATTATATATTATAAATCATAGTTAATTAGTGTTGGGAAATAAAAAGAATTAATTTTCCCCAATTAAATTTTAGTTTAAAATTTAATTTTCATTTATTCAATTAATATTTATTTTTATTTTAAAGTCAAATTCGAGTTCATTACAACTCACTGGTCGAAAAAAATAGTGGCAAAAAAAAATCTGGTGAGACTGGTCGAACAGCTCACAACTTTAAATGAAAGTTGTGTTCTGTGCTTGTCCCGCCAGATTTTAGTTTCCGCTTGATCTTAAAGGATATTTAGAATTCTATTTAAGATATTTTCCATTCAAAATTCTCCGTCTAATCTTTATATAATTACCAGGAGATCGATGCAATCAAGTTTTTGTGATTTGTCGGTTTATTGTAATACAATAGAGCCTCCCACCCCATCGGTGCGTGGTTCCTTTAGGAAATTTGTATTATAAAAAAAATAAAGCCCTGAGTTCAAGAATCAAGTTGAGTAGTCGCATAGTACCCAACTTTCTCTGACCTTCAATCATCGAAAGTTGTCACATAGAGAGAAAGTATTGGGTTCATGTCAAAAATTTGATGTCGAGATTTTGATGGATATATACGTTTTGAGATCCCCTGAGTCCAGAAAAGTGGGTCAAGAAACATGGTCTGTCTGTCTGTGAACAAAATATCTCAAGAATGAAAAGAGCTATGACTTTGAAATTTTATATTTAAGTTAGGCACCCCCCTGGGACGTGACAAGAAACTTTTGAACAAAATAGGCCAAAGAGTACTAGTACTTTACTGATGTACTTTTTATGTTATTTTTATTATTTTTATTCATCGTTTTAAATACAGTGAGTATATACGAAGGAGATTTACAATTAACCATATGTGTATGTGAAATAGTGATACAAGCAACAAAGGGTGAAAAAAAAAGCATACAAGCAGCAGCATTTTATACATAATTGTTCAACATTTTAATAATTTACCAAATGCAAAATTAATATTAATACATAAATTCACTCATTCATTCATAATAAAGGACCGTAACCTTAGCGCGGCTTCAATGTAGTCCTGGATTTGTGCCCCATTAATTAATTCTTTTCCCAAGCTCTTCGTTGGAACTTATATCGTTAGCCCATCCTATATGGCAGTTCCTCACAGAGACATAGACCTGACATTCACTAATTATGTGCAGCAGAGTCTCCGGCCTCTGGAGATTGCAGAATGAGCAATTGACTCGCTGGTCAATTCTTACCAGGCTGTTACCGGCAGATAGGACCAAAAGATATTTTGAATTAATGGATTGAACGAGTTTTTTATATATATATAAAAGAATCTACTTTTGTTGAGTGTGGAAGTGGCTGTGATTAATATCTTAAAAGAATGGAAGGAGGTAGCAGCCAGGAAGGAGTGTCTCCAAAACAATGAAACTCCCAGATATTCGCGACGTTTCGGTCCAAATTTATTTGACCATCATCAGGCAATCAGGAGTTGTCATATGTAAATTTATATAAATATATTTAATCATATGTTGCTTCGGACTTGTTAATGACATTAAAATTTTGCTCATCTGCAATCGAAGGCTTAGATATGTGAGGAAGTAATGACCTAAAAAGAATCTACTTTTTGAGGAAGTTTACTCGTCTTTCACTTCAGGTGGATAAGGTGAGTTATGATTAAAAACAAAATGTTTTTTTGTATGTTGGGATTTTTATTGCGACTGTTTTTTCTGCAGATTATCACAGTTTCGGGGTCAAATTCCCCATCTTCAGGCTGAAACAACATACATATCATCACAATTTTGCTCACAAATGATGTCAAATTCTTTATAATTGAATTATAGCGTTATTATTTGTACAAAAGCTAGTGAAATAAAGAGATTTTTCTTTTTTGTTATTTCTTTTTTACATTTTTTAGCTAAACAATTTTTCATTTTTTGTTTTATTTTTATAATAAATTATACATGCACACAAACCTAAGTAATGTTTTTTTATTATTATTATTAAACATATATATATAATTATCAACCACCTACCTACAATAACCCAGGTCCATTTTTCATGATAATTGGAAAAGTTGAATTTCCTCAATGTCATACGAGGGGTTTTTTATTAAGATGCCAAATGTCCCAATTGTTTGTCGTTATTTGTATAAAAAATTTTTGGTTGTTAATCTAAATGCAAAGAAATTTTTATTTTTATTATTTTTATAACAACAAAAACTCTGTCCCACAAGGGACCAAAATGTTATCATGAAATTTTTTCTCTCTCTCTCTATGACAATTACAATTTTATAAAACATTTTAAGATTTTATATTCTACTTACTTTTTATTTTTGTTAACAAAAAAATTGTTTAGCTAAAAAATGTAAAAAAAAAAAAAAGAAATAACAAAAAAGAAAAATCTCTTTATTTCACTAGCTTTTGTACAAATCATAACGCTATAATTCAATTATAAAGAATTTGACATCATTTGTGAGCAAAATTGTGATGATATGTATGTTGTTTCAGCCTGAAGATGGGGAATTTGACCCCGAAACTGTGATAATCTGCAGAAAAAACAGTCGCAATAAAAATCCCAACATACAAAAAAACATTTTGTTTTTAATCATAACTCACCTCATCCACCTGAAGTGAAAAAACGAGTAAACTTCCTCAAAAAGTAGATTCTTTTACAAAAGATATTTATTGGCAACCCTAATCTGGGCAATAGTTTTGGTTATTTTGAAATTGATTCTTGCAGTTAGATATTGTTGTGGAAAGAATCCGTTTGAAGTGAACACACTCCTGTAATGTACTTTTTATGTTTTTTTTTTGATTTTCTTTAAATTCGCTCCAACGAATTTGATTAAAATTCAAAAATCAATTATTTTTTAGATGCTCTTTAAAATGTATATTCTCATTTTGTCATTGAAATCTTATAAAGACCACTTTACTCTTGTACTTCAAAAGGAAAGATAGGAGGTTGCCATGGTAACAAAATATAAATATTTGTCCGTTATAAATTTTACATCTCGAATTCAAATGTACTGTATTGTGGGAAATTAAATTCAATGTTCACGCATAAATCTGGTGTGACAACACACCCGAAAGTAAGAGAAAGTTGTGTGCTCTGTGATCAGTCATATCAGATTTGTTCCTATAAAGTAAAATGTGCTTGGGAGAATATACATTTTAAAGAGTTCTTAAAAAATAATTGATTTATAAATTTTAATTAAAATCATTAAAGAAAATTTCGAGAAATACGAAAATATAAAAGGCAAAGTAATTTTTGTGTCTTTTAAGAGGCTTTCATCATTTGACTTGAGACAAAATTAAAAAAAAAAAGAGCTACAATCAGCAAAGGACTTCCTGACTACCAGCCAGGATAGGGCTTCATATGATGACAGAGGCTTTATTTTAAGTCGATTATAAAAAAAAAAATAATCCCTCGAATATAATTATTAGTAAAAAAATAAACACTATTAATTAAAGGATTGCCCTCGGGGCTTGGTGTAGAGGCTAGCGTGCTAACCTCGTTTACCAAACTTCGCGGGTACGGACCCCAGGCAGTCCGATGATTTTATTTAAGCCAATTGGATATCAAATGGCTTAAATAAGAATGCCTGGACCCCATATATGTATATTTATCAATAACGGATATCGTAAAAAGTCTTATATGGCCTGAGTTGCCGAAAAGACTGTGTGAATGTGTGTGTGAGTGTGAGTGTGAATGAGAAAAAAGTGTGAGTGTTTTTTTCAAAAAAAAAAAAGGGGATTCACTGGTGTAGTGGGCTTCTACAAAGAAGACCGTGTTCAAATCCTGGGCATGCTGGATTCTCTCAATAAATAAAAAGAAATTAATGTAAACAAATCCTCAAACAGGCACTGGATTGGAATAATGGATCTTACAATAGCCCCCAGGCAACTCTACGAGGAAAGGGAGTTGCTGTGACATCCCGTCCTGTGGAAGGGACGTAAAGAAGATTCCCTCTCTGTGATGCATCTTCGAAAGGAGTCGGTGCTGAGAGAGTCACTCCTCAAACCAAGGGCGGATCCAGAGGTGTTTCTCGGGGGGAGTAATCTGGTGTGATTCGTCGCACAGCACACTATTTTTTTCTTAATTTCGGTAATTTAAAGACGCATTCTGTACCTGTTTGACAGAATATAAATACAAATCAAATTTTTAAGTATTAATTTTTAAAATTTTACATTAAAAATAATTTTTTTTTTTAATCTCGGGGGGGGGGTAATTACCCCCTTTACCCCCCTTGTATCCGCTCTTGCCTCAAACTAGGACATCCTCCATAGCATAGAGGAGGTTGAAAAAAAGGAATCGGGTGGAACCAAAAATAAGGATTAGCTCGTTAACTAGAAATGTAAGCAGGAAGAGGAGTCAGATGTAACTTTATGGAATGCCGGTAGATATCTACGGCCAGAAGCCGGTTGGGTTTGAGGTGTGTGTCTGAGTGCACTTTTTTGTGGAATGGGTGCATAAGGCCCCTAAATGAATTTCCCCCCCCCCCCCCCCATAAAGGTAATTTTGGGGTTGTTTTTGAAATTCCGCCGCTAAGTACCCCAATTCACCATTTTTTCAAAAATGCATTTTTCTTCCCAAAACTTTTCTTCTCTTCTCCATCTCTATATATATAAAGAGAGAACTCACTGACTGACTGACTGACTGACTGACCATCATCGCACGGCCTAAACTGTAAGGCCTAGAAAGCTGTAATTTGGCATGTAGATTACTTTTATTGCGTAGGCGTCATTTAAGAAGCCATTTTTCGAAATTCCAATTTTTAAAATGGCCCCACCCCTATCCTCCCACCCAACCCCTATCCTCCCACCCGCCAAATGACAAAGTAAAAATCCCCAATTTTTTAATTATTATTAGGTCTTATATAATTTTTATACACATAATCTCTTTGTGAGATTTAACAAATTTTTTTGGAGAAATTTAAATTTTCCATAGGATATTACTATTATAATATCTTTAATATTGCTTCTCAACGTTCCCGACAATGTCACCCTGTAGGAGTTTCAGACTTTCAGGGGGCGGAGGAAGACCTAGAGATATTTAGGGGCATTGAGGTTCCTTAGGGGCGTGGGCAGATTCAAAAATATACTCTAAAAAAAGGAAAAAAAAGGCTAATTACCTGCTAAAGTAAAATAAAAATTAATATCGTTTAATTTTTGTTATTAGGGGTTATTTCAAGTTATTTAAAGCGGCGACCTTCCGTTGTTTTTTAGTAAAATCAAGCCTGTTATTAACAAATTCCTTAAAATGCATAATATTCGTTCAACCTTCTAATTAGTTGTCTTTTGATTTTTAATATTAATATTCCTCGATATGACTAAGTATGCGTTTTAATTTAATTGCCCCCATTGAATCATTCTTCTTTCATTCTTCATTTTAAACTCAGAAATAGGATAGGTGTCATATCCTATCTTACGACTCTACTATAATGTTACCGTGGCAATAGCTGTTTTAAATTCGCGAGTGGTGAATTAAGATAAGGGGGGTGGGTGGAGGGGAGCTCTAGAAAAGAACATATTCTTAAAGGGAGAGGTGAGCAAAATAAGGATGAGAAACTTTCTTTTAAACGATAATAGAGAGCAATTTAAATAATTCATCCACAAGATTTTTTGCATTTAAGTTTCTTAAATAAATATCTTTCAAGGGGAATAAAGTTATTTAGTGTTCTCGGGCCTTGGTGTAGTGGTTAGTCATACTCGCTACCTGTACTCGCTACCCATTCAATTGAAATAAATATAAACGGAGTCTTAATGCCTTCGATGCCTAAAAAAAAAATTAATGAAATTTAAAAAAAGAAGCTATTTACTGTTTTTGATTCTAAGACCTCCCGCCCCTGAGCAGGGTGTTAACAAAAAATACTTTTTTTTATTTTGACCAGGGCACTGGTCAAATGTGGTTAAAATCGTTCAAAATCGGTTTTAACCATAAAATTAATTTAAATTGTCTACCAATCAATTTGAATAAATAGGGACGGGGTAAATTAAATTTAAAAAAAAAATATATCCTAAACAAAACATCTGCTGTAACCTGTTTTAACCACCCTGGTTTTAGCCGAACCACCCTGCCCCTCCATTTTTACGAAATTTTGTATTCTTCAATTTATCTAAATATCAACATCTTTTATGTCCTCGGGGCATGGTGTAGAGGTTAGCGTGCTAACCTCATATACCGAACGTCGCGGGTTCGGATCCCAGGCAGTCCGATGATTTTATATAAGGCATTTGGATACCAAATGACTTAAATAAGAATGCATGGACCCCAATATGTATAATTATAAATAACGGATATCGTTTAAAGTCTTAAATGGCCTAAGTTGCCGAAAAGACTGTGTGTATGTGAGTGTGAATGAGAAAAAAAAAGTGTGAATGTTTTAAAAAAAAAAAAAAAACATCTTTTATTTATTTATTCAAAAAAAGTTGTAATTTGGCAGGTAAATTACGTTTATTGCCTTGACGATATTCATGAAGCCTTTTTCGAAATTCTAATTTTAAGAGCACTGAAACCTCATTTTGGAGTTTTTTTTTTTAATTTTATAATGACCTTTAAAGGGGTTGAGATATCATTTTGCTTTTTGCTCTAAAGAAGAAACGAGGCATCGATGTTGAGGATTGGCCACGAATTAAGAAGGTTTACGCTCCGGGAATTTCAGGGTTTCAACGATGGCCGTGCAAGAAACATGCCCGCAAATCCTAACCTTGCTCGCCGAAGGCGAGCAAAAAGAGCTCGCCGAAGGCGAGCTCGGGTCCAGGGGGCGAAGCCCCCTGGCTAGCGCAAGGCTTCGCCGAAGGCGAACCTTGCCGCTAGTAATATATAATTTAAAATATTTATAATTGAAAAGTTTTGTCGAAATAAAATATTAATAATTTTAATGAATTTAATAGAAAAGAAATATACTGTATTAAATTTTAATAAGAATGCATGGAAGGGGTTGTGAGAACCTTTCCAATATAAGTTCTTCCATAATAAGTGCATTGCTCGCCTCTATTTAATTGATTTGATTTTTATCAAATCCTTTCAGTCCCCTAGCTAAGCCACTGGAAGGTACCTAAACGGTCGGTAAGCTGCAAGTTATACAAATAAATTAAGTATAGCTAGAGAACATATACGACTGCAAAAGTCTATAGTATACACACCCAAGAGAGTTCTCTAGCTAGACTTGACTACAGGTCTTCTCTACGGTGCTCTAGCTAGAGCTGAAATCTCTACAGTGTACACACCCAATTAGATTTGTCTAGCTAGAGTAAATTAAATCTAGCTAGATTTTGCTCCCCAATGTACACGTACCATTAGAGAGATCGGGGACGGGTTTTGGATTGGATAAAGACAGACAGACGGACATATATATACTTTCTTAAGAGATAAAATAGTGATATTTTTTTATAAGCCAGATATGTATTTTTATTATTAATTACCTGAAAGGAATTGACTAAAAAATTGCGGCACTTGGGGCAGGCCGGGGGTGAAGCAGCCGCTCCAGAAGTTTGAATTTTGCATTACCAGGAAGATGGAACAAAAATTTCAATTTTTGAAAAGTGAATGTGTTTAGGGTGGTGAGGGTGGGGGGGGGTTAGGGGGTTAGGGGTAGTTGGTAGGTGGAGAACCGACCTATGCCAAGGGAGAAAGCTCCAAGGTGGGGGGAGGCCCGCCCGGCGGTCTATTGATCATTACAAGCGCGCATGCGCATCTCCCTTCGCTCCTTTGCCGCCAGGGAGGATGCGCTCCTCTCAGTCGACCGACGGCTCGAGACAAGAACGCATCACATCAATAATCATGGCCGCCGTCTCCGAGAGACAGGTACCCCCCGCCGTCTTAAGTCACCTATCATCTCTGGCTTAGTATAGCAAGACGAGATTATTATCAGAAACACGCAAATGCACACACACACACACACACACATAAATGTCGATTACGTATTTGCATTTTGTTAAAAACTCAAAGAATATATATATTTTAATTATTCTATTACACCAGTTTTCGTTTTTTGGCAATTTTATCGGCGAGATCGTTATTTTTTTTTTTATAATTAGAAATAGAAAAAAAAAACAATTATTTTGAGTGGATTTAAAAATAACAGAAATATGCATGCAACATGCACTTAGAAGATGCACTCGCAATGGTTGTTTTTTTTTATAAATATAATTATTTTCTAGAAATATTTATTATGTACACATATCGTTTGTTGAATACACTAGAGACACAACTCAAAAACTTTGTACTATCTGTATCAGTCAAAAGTATCCATTGACTACTAGTCAACTCTAATGGTTAAAGAAAACAACTCTACATTTTAGAGAGACCAAGTGCATTTAAGGTTGTTCGGATAGTACCTCGTAAGTCATAATAGAATCTAAATTCTTTTTTTTTTATAAAATTGAAAATTTGAATGCCAAAATTCCTTATTATAATTTAGTCGTGACCTATCATAGTTTATAAGTGTATTAAGTTAATAATTTAATTACCAAAAATAATAAATGAAAGACTTTTGACTTGAGCAGTATTTCACGTAATATAGAACTGGCAACATTGCATTCATCAGCTGTTTATTTTAAATCTTAAAAACCTTCAATTTTATTTTATTTAATATATTACAATGTTTAATGCAAATCAGTTTAAACACAATGGACGATTTGCGAGAAAAAATAACGTAAAATGGAAAAAAAAATGTAACTGACAGCGAGAAAAGAGTATTATTATATGCGACGTTGCCAGACTGGTCTGAGAATTTTTTGACTTTCTTGTTAAAATATCTTTAAAAGCCCACAAAGTCCAACACCTCCACCTGATTTGTCCACCCCTCAAAATACTAAACGTAAAATTTTGTGATTTAATGAATGTAGAACCTGAGGGCTGCATGTAGTCCAAGTCGTATTTGTTTATTAAAGCTTGTGTTTGTGTGTGTATTGTATTATGGGAGTTTTATTACAAATACTGTACAACATTTCGACTGCTTATTCTGCAATTGTTTTCGATTACTGTGCACTTGCTCCGACTTATGCGAACTAACCTCTAAGGTACACCTAAGTGAAATTAGTAGCAATATATATGCAAAGAAGTTAGCAACATATATAAACATCCTTATGAAGTTAGCCACCATCATCACAGGTGGTATTTATAAAAAAATAAATAAATTTATTCACGACCCCACCAGTCCTCGGTGGCTAGGTCCAACAAACACAATACAAATGTAAATACAATAACAACAAATAAAACAAATCAAAAGGAAAAAAATTAAAAATGTATGCCTATTAACGAAATACGATTTTGAACTTTTATATTAAAATCAAAAGAATTTTATTTTCTCTTATATATATGTGTTAATACTCGTTAGAAACATTTATCAAATGAAAATGCAGTTGCATTTTATTGGGCTGTGGGGGTGGGTCCATATACGGCCGTTTATAACCCATTAAAACCTTGGGAATAAATTCCAATTAAGTTTGAAAAGAGCATATTTATTTATATACTTAGGAAGGTATAAAATCTAAAAACAACCAAAAAATTGACTTACCTAGAAAAGTTTAGCAATTTTACAAAGAACGTCATTTAAATATTCCCAATTGGCTTCTTGTCAAAGATCCTTTCGCCTCGCTACGACGGATGTTGTCTCTTCATATTATAATATTTGACAAATATTTTCTACTTAAAAGATTAATTATATTTTAATCTCTTTGAAATGTTTTCTTGCGGTTACATCTTGTTAAATAAAAAAAAAAAAATTAGAATTAAACACACAAAACGCGGTTAGAACATGATAAAAAAATTTATTTCATAATTTTCAGAATTGTTGTTTATTTTAATAATCTGAAAATAAAGACATTTTTTTTTTTTTTTTTTTTTTAAAAACATTCACACTTTTTTCTCATTCACACTCACATTCACACACTCATTCGCACAGTCTTCTCGGCAACTTAGGCCATTTAAGACTTTAAACGATATCCGTTAATGAGTATTATACATTTTGGGGTCCAGGCATTTTTATTAAGTCATTTGGTATCCAAATGTCTTAAATAAAATTATCGGACTGCCTGGGGTCCGAACCCGCGACGTTTGGTATATGAGGTTAGCACGCTAACCTCTACACCAAGCCCCGTGGGCAAAATAAAGACATTGTTAATAAATTAATTAATAGCATGCATTGTTAAATGATAATAATAGTTAATATAGCCACTAATTAAGCAGGCTTACCAACTTTATTTTTTGGAAATACGTAAAGTATTGAATTCTTAATCGTTACAGCTAGCTAGTAAATGACTTCTCCCAGGAATAGCTAGCCTTTTTTTTTTTTTTTTAATACACCCTCTCTATTTCTTACACTTGATTGAGATTTATGAATCTATTCAAGCATTTCCTTTTTCTTTAAATATATATATTTCTTCTTTCTACATTTCTTTTCTCGCTCCATTTATTTGTTTCCATTTCGTTCTTCATTCATCTTTTTTCATATACAAACAAACCATCCCCCTTTTTTGTTTGCTTTTTTCTTATATTAAAAAAAAAAATCACTAGAAATTCAAAATTTATTTAATTTGTTTATTTAAAATTTTATTTAACTAGATTAATTATTATTAATTAAATTTTCTTTATTTATTAATTTAAATCTCACAATTAAATGATTTTCAAAGTTGCCTATTTAAGTTGGTCCAATCGATTTGTTTTATCGTCAGATTATAACAGGGATTGTTTAAATTTCAAAAAAAAAAAACAAACAAACTTTATTGGAAATCAAGTCAATAGGATACAATTTGTTCGCTTAAAGAAAAAAAAAATATCAAGATAAAGTGAGTGTTAATAAAAATAAAATTGAAACAACACGAGATTCTAAACGAAAACAAAGAAGTCAAACGAGATTTCAATATTATTGGAGTCGATGTTCTTAGAAACAAAGAATTGAGCCAAAAAACAATTCGCCTTGTTATTTTTTGTTTACAAATTTTTTTTTAGTTAGAAAAATTCTCTAAGAGCCAATTACTTCACTTCTAGTCAGCTAGCAAACCTATCCGACATCGATATAGTAAACAAGAATTCGAGTTAAAAAAAAAAAAAATTGCTATCCGAGATATAAGAAAAGATTTGTGAAGTTAGCAACTTAATAAAAAGATATCATTAATAACAATTATTAATATTAAAAATAAAAATTAATTTAAAAAATTTTAAGAATTAAAAAAATTAATTAAACCTAATTAATTTTTTAACAAAAATTTTTGAAAAATAAATAAACAAGGTTTCTAATTTCACAGAACTTTGCGTCTTTGCTAACTAACCTTAACTTGGGCTTTTATTTAATAATATGAATTGGGAAAAGACTCGAAAGTCATAGTCAACTAGGTTATCAGAGGAATAGCTAGTTGACTAGAAGTGATGCATGCAACAGGCCTTAAACGTATTGTTATGGAATTTGATCCTCTTAATTATTACTGCTGTGTACTTCTACAGACACGTATTATTAAAAAAAATTATGCTGTTAAATTTTTCACGATCATCTGAATAATTTATCTCTAGATTATCTGCATTTTAGAAAGAATTTTTTTTTTACATTAAATTATAATAAACAATTATTTAATTAATATTTATTAAAATAAAATGGTTTAAAACTTCATTATAAAAAATCTTGCATTGTTGAGTTTTTTAAATTTATTTCCGGTCTTATTGTTGTGCATTATTAAATATTTAATAATGCTTTTTATTATTTTGTTTATTTATTATTGTTTAAAATATTTTATTAATTGTTAGTAAACAATCGGAGAATTTAATCGCCTGATTTATTTAAAGTTGAAATAATCTCTCTCTCTGTTTCTATTTATTTTATTTTTAATGAGAAACTTTTCTCTCTCTTTTAACGCACTATTTATTTAAGAGAGCATTTAAAAGTTTTTTTTTTTTTCTCATTTAAAAAGAGTCAAGTATATTATATTAAATATTTATATAAGTTTGATAAAAACAAAAAGTATTGATCGTTCAAAAGGATTTTCTGAGAATAAAAAAAAAAACGTTTTTTTTTTTTTAATTCTAGTTGAATTGACAATTAACGAAAATATTAAAATTTTAAAATGATAAAGTTTTATAATTACGTGATATTGAATTGATTAGGTGTGCAAGGATATATATTTTAATCTTGGCAAGTAAATAAACAAATGATCGTGACCTAAAATAGTTTAGTCTCTGCTTGGAAAAAGTTTTTTTTTTTCTTTTTTTAATACTAGGGCTTCGTGAGAAGTTCAAGAGCACGCATCCTGGAGATTGAGGGTCAGTCGGTTGGCAAATAAATAAATCTTTCACTCTTCTAATTAAATGCTCCGATATTTCCTAGAAATACCCCCCTTCTCTGGGTGAGTGAAAAAGAGACCAGGAAAAATATTCGAGTTCCCATAATTCTCAAAAGTGGACGCTCATTGGAAAGAATTGAGTTTTGTCTTGGAGTATGAACAATTAGAGACAATTAAAATTAATTAAAATAATTTAATAATTAAATCTCTCAAATGAAAAATAATAAAAATTGTTATATAATTAAATTTTTTTTTTTTTTCTTTAGAGAGATCCGGGATGGCATTCGGATAAAATCAGACAGACAGACGGACATCCCGCCATTACATATTTATTAAATTTATGCCAAAAAATGTCTTTTATTTCAAGTATTAATATTATATGTATGTCTGTCTCGCTCTGTTTGGCCAACTTCTCGTTGAAATTTCGCACTTCATAGATGACGTAAGGGGCCATCCATAAATTACGTCACACGAATTTCAACGACTTTTTAACCCCTATCCCCCGTCCTTCACATTTTTAAAAAATCCCTCCCTCCTGATGTGACGTCACACATTTTCCAATGTTATCAATAATAGACACCTAATTATGCTAATTATAATAATAATAAATAATCTCATGCGAGGTGTTAAAGTATTAAAAAAATATAGATTGCGTTCGTAAATATAAAAAATTTTTTTGTTCACCTATAAATTTCACGTTTGGGCATCTCGAATTTCGAAATGTGACGTCACAAGGTTTTTCACCCCCCCCCCCCTGCCCCTTGTCACATTCTGGTGATACCCTCCCCCCATCTTTTAGGTGTGACGTAATTAATGGATGGCCCCTAATGGAGAGTTTTGGAAACGTACTAAGGTTCAAGAAAAATACTTGGGTTCCCAAATTTAGAAATGGGGGTGGGTTTTCTATCAAAGCCAATTAATTAAAATAATTAAATCTCTCTAATTAAAAATAATAAAAATTCTCATATAATTAAATGTAATTAAATTTTTAATGTATTGATAAATTTTGTAGAATTTTAAAATACTTAATTAAACCAATAGGATATTTGGTATAAATAAGTGTGTCCTGATTCCGCCATATTTCAAAATCCGTCATTTACAAAATAAATATGCTCGAAGAACGGGATCCAGGATAAAGTGACACATAAATCTTTCAAAAATTAATAGGAATGGCAAATATTTCTTATTTCCAGACTTCTACCTGTACGTAGGCAAAAGTTTATAAATATTTCATACGTCACAATGCTTTGTCATGTGAATCAACAGAGCTTAAATCTCCAACACACTCCTAATAATCAGGCAAAGAAAATAACTGATTTGGCAAGATTTTGCCCATCTAGCAGGCGTCTTTGATTAGTGGCGCCTCTAGTGTGCATTCAAGTCAACACCTCCTCGGCTCTCAAATGAACGGACGATTACCTCGTAGATCTTTTCCATTGCATTAAAAAATAACGCCTGCAAAAATGTTTTTGCTCTCTCTGTGTTCAATTTGAAGGAATTGAGTTACGAGTTTTAAATTTTATATTTCTAGGTTACACACCTCACAATAAGCTTTTAATCCAAAAAGGCCAAAAAGTACAAGTACTTTTGATGCAAACGACGATATATGTCTTCAAAAAATGCACACAAGCACAGACACAACTGTTTT
>JAKCPI010031261.1:0-27872 GCA_023213315.1 Euborellia annulipes
TATTTACCGGTTATTTTCACCGCTGTTGATTCACCCTGTGCTTTAGTACCTTCTTTGGATCATCTAGGACTATAAACTTGCCAAACTTTATCCTTGTTAGGTGAGTGGTTACCAAGATATAAGCACATATTATAACTACATAGGTTAGAGGTTAGAGAGACTAATAAATGATGAAAAACTTTTTAAATTAACTAAATCTCTAATTCACAAGGTGGTATAATACCATAAAATATGTATATATAATTTTTATACATCATTAATTTAATGTAGTTTAATTGGCTCTGAAGACGGCATTTGTTTGTGCTGAACCAAGTGAAGGCCAGATGTCATATAATGCAGAAAATGCTCTATAAATTAACAAAATTAATTGACTTTTTTTAGTATACGAACGAGTCTCATCCATAGCGTACTAGATATTTAATACAAATTATATTTCATATAGGGTAAGAGAAAGTAAAATATAATAATTTACTCTAGCTAAAAAAAAAAAACCAAAATAATTTATAAATACCCTAAAATAATCTTAAATTTTTGAAAAAATTTCTTGATCCCCCCCTCCCCATCAAAAATTTCTGGCTAAGCCAATGGTCTCATCCCATCTTTTCAAACTCATACTTCCCGCAAATAATCGATTATGAAAAATAATCTAAATAGTCGATTATTTTTTAAGAAAATAATCGGTGAATAATAGATTATAATAATTTTAGACAGCCCTAATTACAAGTTAATAATAAGAATATTTTTCATGAAAAATTTGAAAAAAAATCATTATAATTTTTAACTATATTTGCAAATTTCTGAAAAATTTTTTGCTGTTTTATTTCTCCCGTTAAATCATTTTACTAAGTTTTACTAATCACCCCCCCCCCCCGCTGAGATTTGAAAAAATTCTTTTTTTCGAAAAAAGAATGTATTTTTAATGTAAAATTTTGCAAATTATTATAATACTTAAAAATTGGATTTATATTTATATTCTGGCAAACAAGTACAGAATGCGCCTTTAAATTACCGAAATTAAGAAAAAAATATGTGCTGTGCGACCAGTCACCAGCCCCCCGAGAAACACCTCTGGATCCGCCACTGCTACCAATTAATTTAAATAAATAGGGACGGGGTCTAAATGGCTTTCGATGCCGAAAAAGACCTTAAATGAAATAAAATTAAAAAAAAACTGTCTATTCCATTCTATGAAATTTTTTAATCTTTGAAATTTGATAATTAAATTTTCTCTTCTTTTGATATATTTAGAGAGAATTTATTTTTATTCTTTAAAACAAAAAAAAAAACAAATTCATTTTGAACATATATAGAGTGAGTTTGAGCAAAATTAAACAAATTCTAAACAAATATCAAAGTAAATGTAATTTAGTTTTCGCTTTTAACCCAACTTCAAAAGCCAACTAAAATTTGTTCGATTATACTGTCAAAGTGGATTTTCATTAGCTAAAAAAAAAATAAATAAATAAAAATAGCTCTCTCTCATCTATAATAGCAGCAACTAGACGTTAACTTCATCATTCATCATTAACATTAAAATTTAGTAATATTTTATATATTAGCATCCAAAAATCAGTTAAATTTAATAATTTATATTTATAATAAATGCACTAAACCTTCCTTCCCGATAAGATGGCGTAGTGTGTCATAAAAAGTATGCCCAAAAAATCAAGTAATTCAAAAATTTGCCAAGAGATGTCAGAATGGCAGCTAATAATATTTGATTTTCATTGATCTTTTAACAATAAATACTTTATAAATGTTATTATATATTATGTATCTTTTATAAAAGCATAAAAATATATAAATATAGGCCAGATATAGACTATTACGGGATCGGCTGTTAGACTAGTCCTGCCATCTATTGCAAGAATGCTGAACTAATTTGACAGTTGGTTTTTAAATAAATCATCTAAGCTTATTTTAAAAATTTCTTAATTAATATATGATTAATACTAACAATAAATTCATTTTTAAATTAAAAAAAAATTAAAGATTATTGGGACAGATTGTTTTTTTGTATTTGCTTGATAACAAAAAAATTAATTACGATAATTTTTTAATAAGTCATTAAAAAAATTATAGCTCGATGTCCCAATAATCTCTTATGAATTTAATTCATTAAAAAAAAAAAACGCATTGAAAAATTCCTTATAATAGTCTAGTTTTTTTTTTAAAGTACTTTTAGACGTCGCTCCTGAACCCTCTTAAACTACATGATCCATGTAGCAGAAAACTTGATAAAAAAAAATTACTATTCCCTCAGCTATCTTAACAATAGGCAACTTGCCTATTTTTTTTTTTTTTTTTGTTGAATGATTGAGTATTTACATATTATAGTTTATTCCAAATGCTAATTCATTATTCATTTCATTCATTTCTAACTTAAGCGAAAGTTTTTTTTATAATTAGAAAATCTCATTTCAACTTTCAAATTCAAAAAAAAAAAAAAAGTTTTCTCCCTCTTTAGAGAAAATCTAAATCACTTATTGATTAAATCTCTATTTAGTATTCAAGAGCAGACGCCAACAATGAATTCCCAACTGAATTATTAGGTCATAATGTCACCCTCTCTGTATTCTATTTTATGTAAATCAAAGTAAATATTGCATCTATCCATTTTAATTTCCTAATGACAATCATCACAACTCTCTCTCTCTTTCATATTATTATCATCCCTTTTATTAGCGCTAGAGAGACATGCGTTTTGCTTGTATTTCCGGTCCCCTATCATTTTGAAACTTGCCAGGAATATTTTCCGCAATGGGACATTTAGACTATTCATAATTGGGGAGGGGCGGATCAATGAATTTGGAGATTGAGAGGCATTTTTCTGGCTTTCCTATTCAAATTATATTAAAATTGATTGATGTTTAATAACAAATTGAAATAGAATGACTTGCTTAACGACGGCGTTTCGCATAACGAATGGCAAGGAGAGGGGAAGTTCCCGATTGTGCGCATGTTACATCAGTCTGTTTATGGGTGGGGGGGTTTTATGGGGGAATGTTACTGTTTCGCATAACGAGTGTTTCGCTTTACGAGTAAGATTCTGCAACGAATTACGCTAAAATGAGAATACACTGTATTTTAATTTTAAAAATGTTTTCGGTGAATTATATACATAGCTGTATATCTTTAAATTATATATAATATGAAATAATGGTACTTTTTTGACTTACCTATTATTAGATTTGGTTTTGCGTTTATTTCCGGCCCCCAATGATTTTGCAACCTACCAGAAATATTCCTCTCAATGTTTCATAGAATATTAAAATTTCACAATGAACGGATTAGCAATTTTAGAAATATCGACATTTTCCTAAATCAAGATCAAATGCCTTAATTTTTAATATAGCTAGCATCACTCAGGCCACAGACTAACAAATCCACAGGTAGATATTTATCTATTGGTTATATAAAGTAATAATTTTATATATTCTTTGTAATAAATATTGTATAAAAAAGAATACCGTATTTGAATTTGCATTCGGATATCCTGGATGAATGCAGGAATGCTTTATAGCCTAGTTATATTTATTTTTATATACATACATATATGTAAATAATAAAAAGCTGATTGTCACTTTTCTCTCCAAGTGCATTTTTATTTTATTTATTTTTAATCGATCAAATTCTTTTTTTTTATACTAGCCGAATGTCCTTCCGTCTGTCAGGTTCTGTTTGAGCAACTTCTCGTAATTTCGAAATGATGTTTTGTTCCCTTATAAAGACCTTAATAAGTTGTTACCATTTCGAGGAGGTCCTTTTCTCAAAACATAGCTAATCAAAAGAATTGTTAATTAAATCTTTTTTTAAGATAAATTTTTTTCTAAATTACTGTATATTGATTACTAATTAATTTAGAAAGATATCGACAGTGTGTAAATAACCTCAGATACCGAAAAAAGACTTAAAAAAAAATATTTAACGAAATTTTAAGTTCCCAAAAATATTTAAGAGATCTACTGGTGTAGCTCGCCAGTTTGTAAATGACAAAAAGCTAAAAAAGGAATTGAAGAATGAGAAGAGATGAGATGCTTATACAAAGAGAGAGAGATCATCTAATCGACAATAGACGCCGACGACGCCTTCGAAGATCCTATTGACCATCTGAGAAAGGTGAGAAAAGGAATTGTCAAGGATTTTTTTTCTTCTCTTTCCCTCCTTAACAAGAAGTCACAGCAAAAGAGAGAGAGAATGCATAGAAAAGCTATTAGAATTTAAATTGGATTCAATTTCAAGAAGTAAAAAAAAAAAGAAAAAGAAATTCTTATAGAATTTAAAGAAAATAATTATTATTCCTTAAATTAAAAGCTAAAATTTCTTTTATAAGAATCTGGTATTGCTATTCAAGTTAAAAAAGTACTATGAATAGAAATGAAACATTTTCCATGAACTGAGAAAAAAATGTACAAAAGTTATTGATTTGTTAGATTTAAAAAAATAAATTATAATATTTATATTTATATATAATCCAAAAGGCTGAAAAAAGAGGGACCGCTCGGAGTTGAACCACGGATCTACCGATTTGTACTCAGCATGACCTACCCTTAGGAGACAACACCGCAGGCGGCTATATTTTAGTTTAATAAATCGCGTACACTTTTCGTTTTCGGGAGAGATAGATATCCATCACAAACTGGCAAACTTCTTCGTTGATGTGACGCAATCTGGATTATAAGCCCTTGTTTTAACATAATTAGCAAATAATAACCTAAATGTCGCAGTTTTCGCTAACTTGGCTGAAGAGTCGCTGATGATGGGGAACCATCGGATGAGATTGCCGGGCGTATAAATGCCAGTAGGCATAAATGGCGAGAATGCTCCGGAAGCCTTTGCGACCGACTGATGCCGATTTATTTGAAGTCCGCAATCTACCGGGCGGTCATGAGACCGGTTGCTCTGAGTCATGGGTCCCCACAAAGAGAAGCAAATCGGCACTGCATGTGATGGAGATGCTGATGGCCAGGAGGTTATTTGGTGTCACCAGACTTGACCGCATCCCCAATGACACCATCAGGAGCAGGTTTGACATAGCGCCAATCACTGGCAAGATGCTCGATTGGCGTCTCCGCTGGTTTGGCCATGACAGTAGTGGCGTGGCGAGAATGGCGTACGATATGGGGCTCCTCGGACGACAACGCAGAGGAGCACTTAGGATGACTTGGCTTCATCGGGTCAAGATAGATATGACCGAGCTTGACTGGCCGGAGACAACAGCATTAGATAGGGTACAGTGGAGGGGGTACTAATAAATTTTACATCTTGAATCTGGATTAGGATATAGGCGGAAACTAAATATATGTCGACACGAAAAATCTGGTGTGACAAGCACAAAACACTACTTTCGATTACCGAAGGTAAGAGTCTCACCAGATTTTTTAGTCTTTTTCGGCATCTTAGGTCTATTGCATTCACTAATAATAGTTGTAAAATATTATTGTGCAATTTATATGACAATATACATTATTTTGAGAGGTGATGATTCTTTATCAATATTTGACCAAACTCTGATGAGGCAGACAAAAAAAAAACAATTTCAAATTGTGTGATCAGTAAAATGTATTTTGTACTAAAAAAGAAATATTGCCCCACATATCCAGCCTATTTGTATAATAAATATAAAAAAAGAAAGCTTTTGTGCAGTGTAAAATAAATAGCTGCTCTATTTTTATCTGCTAATAAGTTCGTCGCAAGCATCGGGACGGAAAAATAAGACTTTATCCTGTCGCCTTGGGGGAGTAGTACGTAAAAGGGGTATACGTAAAAGAGCCTCCACCCACGTAATGGATGAGTAAGCGAGTGGATCCTCATCTTTTTTTTTTTTTTTGTTTTTGAAGGGGGTTGGCTCTTGTGATTGATACTTGCTCATGTCGATAAAGATGTAGGGAAAACGAGAGGTTGGGCCTTAGAAATAACGTTGTTTAATAAACGATGGATGCATTTAATGTCAGGCTCGAGAGACAAATCGCAACGAGAGATCAGAAATGGATGATGGTCTAGAAAATAAGAACAGCGAGAGAGAAAGGAAATTCTCTTAAGTCATTTGGTTATTGATAAAATAAAAAAAAAGCGGATGATGATGATGTATCATCTTCTCATATTTGATTAAACATTAGAAGGAGTGTTAGAAATAATAATTTTATCAATTAATTTGATTAATCCTTTTGTATTTCATATTTAACATACTTCCTTGATTAGAGTCAGATTATGATTACTTCAGGGACTTTCATTGAGTATACTGATATTTAATACGAGGGCATATCAATAAGTCCGTGACTTTTTGAATTTCCCGCCTCTTAACTGAAATGGCAACACTGCTCCTGTCAGCAGGCAACTATCAGCTGACTCCTGTCGAAATTTGAACGAGCTGGGTCTTTTAATTTTTGTTTGACATCCATTAACAGCGGACTACCTCGTGATTTGAGAAGACAATGCAAGAAGTGCACACATGTGCAGTTTCCATAGCAAAAATCCATGAATTGGAATACCAATTGCTCCCTCATCCCCCCTATTCTCCGAATTTAGCCCCGAGTGACTATTTCTTGTTTCCAAACCTGAAAAAATGGCTCGGCAGAAAAGATTTGACTTCAACGATGAAAACCTATCACAAACAAATACCTATTTTGATGCCCTCGACAAAACTTATTTTTTGGAAAGGATAAAAAAAATTGGAGAAACGTTGGATAGAGCTCAAAAGAGACCACGTTGAAAAATAAAATAATTTTTTATCCAAAAACGTGTGTTTCATTCAAAAAGTCACGGACTTATTGAGCTGCCCTCGTATCTCATCATCAGTCGATATTGAAATAGGCCATAAATATGGTCATTAAATGGTAGAGTATATTTTCAAATAAATTTGTTATAATGATCTAAAGTAACCACGAGAGGAAATATTCTCAAAGTTAATTTTAACAAATTTGGAATATAATGATATTTAATAGCTGGAAATATACTAAAGAAGGATGTGGAAGTGCAGGCAACCAAAATAAAACCCTCTCGATTCAGTGGATATGTTCAGAGGTTTCGGATAAAATTTATTCACACATCCTCTGTGAACAATTCTATTGAGAGAGAGTTAAGAATACATAGTAAAATACAATGTCAACTATGGATAATTATAGCCTTAACTCTCTTTAAATAGAACACTGTTCACTGAGGATGAGTGAATAAATTTTACCAGAAATGCCGAACATTCACAGAGAAACGAGGTGTGTTATTTTGGCTGCCTGCACTTCCACATCCTTCTTTTAATTTGGAATTTAATTATCTTTAATTGTTTTAGATTGAAAGATTCAATAATAATCCCCAAATGGGACGAATCAGTCATTAGTATATATTTTTATTTATTTATTTATTTTTTTTGTACTGATGATGACCAGGCGTGATGCCGGTCGAAATAAATTAAATTGATGTGAGAGGCGTCCACTAGCGGCTGGTTTTATTCTCCGGTTCCTTCTATACGTATTTGATCCAGCAAAAGTCCTAATTGTATTATATTTTTACTTTCTCTTACCTCTATATATGTTAATATATAGAGAGAGAAAGTATTGGTTTCATGTCAAAAATTCAATGTCGAGATTTTGATGGATATATACGCTTTGAGGTCCCCTGAGTCCAAAAAAGTGGTTTTCGCGACATGGTCTGTGGGTGGATGAGTGTGTCTGACATTGTGAGTTCAATTTTAAGAATGAAGAAATTGAGCTAGGAGGTTGTAATTTTATATTTAAGTTTTGTACTCTCCTGGACCGTGAAAATAAGCTTTTAAACAATATCGGTCAAAGAGTACTAATACTTTACTGATGTACTTTTTCAGTTTTTTTCGATTTTCACAAAATAAATAGTAGGCCTACTCTGTATGGGGCTGACTGGGATCCAAATCCACGCCCTCTGACCTTCAGGTTATCAATATTAACATTTTTCAACTCCTATAACCTCCTGGGGGAGGGAAAGGAATCAACTTATGCTTTCAAAAATTGATAAAAATTCTTCAAAACGTTTGAACCTAATAGTACATCGTTGATAGAGTTTTTTCTTTTTCTTATTTGTAACTGTTACTTGAAAAGTTCAAACATTAACAGTGAGGACAATATGAGTTTTTTTTGGAGGGGGAAGGTATAACGAGGATTAATCGTGACGTCACCTTGTGTGATGGTTAAAATCTCAGGCGAGAGAGGGTTTTGAAGCTCCTCCCCTCCCCCCTTCGACGGGGTAGACTATATAGCTAGTAAATAAATAACAAACAAGTTCTCACCCGTTGAAATTGAACGCTCTTCTATATGCTAATCCTCGATTAAATACATTTTTTTTTTTATTAAATATTGAAATTCTTTAGCTGTCAATTTGTTTTTAATCTTTTTGCATTCCACGTGAATGGAGTTATTAATCCGATTAACTTATTCAATTTTTTTTTTTTATCAAGGAAATACAGAGAGGAGGAGGAAATTTAGGTTAACGATTTTTTTTTTTGTAATTACATATATTGGAGGCATATCAAAGCGTCATTTTTGTGCTCAGCTAAACGTGAAGAGACAGACAAAAATAGTCTCTCTTGCCGGGTAGGTAGTCTATTATAGTCCATGTATCCCTTTCAACTAATTTTAGACAAGTCGTGAACAATAAATAAAAAACTCTCCATTCATCTATTCAGTCATTTTAAAAGATAGATGAATAAATCTGGTACAAGTGGTGAATCAAACAGGCATCAATGATGACCCAGATACTATTCGAGTAGGAGTTTATTCAAAGCTATCTTTTTTTTTCAAACCCGTCTCCATTTTTTATAGTCATTTGACGTCAAATCATTCAGCCCATTATTTGATATTTACAATGAGTTATTAATGGCTGTGAATTTTTACATCCATATCTTACAAACTTTCCGAAAAGTGAATGTTAAATTCAAAAAAATCTGGTGTGACTGGCGCACAGCACACAACTTTCTCTTACCTTCGGTAATCGAAAGTTGTGCACTGTGCTTGTCACACCAGATTTTTCGTGTCGACATGTATTTAGTTTCCGACAGTAGGGTACAATTGAATTCAAGATGTAAAATTTATAAGTATGGGAAAATATTTATATTTTGTTACCATGGCAACCATTTCTCCTATCCTTCCCTATGAAATACAAGAGTAAAGTGGTCTTCAGAAGATTTCAATCGCAAAATGAGAATATACATTTTAAAGAGCATCTAAAAAATAATTGATTTTTGAATTTTAAAAAAAATCGTTGGAGCAAATTTTGAGAAAATCGAAAAAAACTGAAAAAGTACATCAGTAAAGTACTAGTAGTCTTTGGCCGATTTTGATTAAAAGCTTATTTTTCCGGTCCCGGGGGGTGTTTAACTTAAATATAAAATTTCAACCTCATAGCTCAATTCCTTCATGCTTAAAATTGAACACACACACACACACCCACACACCCACACACCCACCCACACACAGACAGACCATGTCGCGAAAACCACTTTTTTGGATTCAGGGGACCTCAAAACGTGAAGATCCATCAAAATCTCGACATCGAATTTTTGATATGAATCCAATACTTTCTCTCTATATATATATTACATATATACATAGGTAAGAGAAAGTAAAAATTCGACTGAAAATTGTCGAGAAAATTTTTGAAAAAAAAAAATTCATAACTTTCTTCATAAATAGGACAACGGCAGGATTGTGATTCTTTTGGATTTAAATCCGATCTGATCTAGGATTTTCGGATCTAGATTTTTTTGCGAGGATCTTGGAACTTGATCGCGTTCCAAGGATTTAGATCGAAATCATTTTTGTTCACTGGATCTAACAATAAGATCGGGGAAATTCTTTAAAACTTTTTACTTTTTGAGGTGGAAGTTGTGGCGTTAGACAATTAATAAAGGTTGTATGGAGGCAGAGGCAGCCAAGAAAAATACTCTGAATGCTTTCTCCTTTTTATGTATTCTTTGGATGTTAATAAATCCTCAAGTAGGCACTGGATTGGAATAGTAATAATTTTATTTTCGCAATTAAGAAAAGGCGAGAGTCCGCCGCAGGCGGGCCAGAGCCAGCTAGAGAGAGGTCCAGGCTGAAGGCGGGCCCGGGCCAGCCTCAAGTAGGCACTGGATTGGAATAGTAATAATTTTATTTTCGCAATTAAGAAAAGGCGAGAGTCCGCCGCAGGCGGGCCAGAGCCAGCTAGAGAGAGGTCCAGGCTGAAGGCGGGCCCGGGCCAGCCTCAAGTAGGCACTGGATTGGAATAGTAATAATTTTCTTTTCATAATTAAGAAAAGGCGAGGGTCCGCCGCAGGCGGGCCATAGCCAGCTAGAGAGAGGTCCAGGCTGAAGGCGGGCCCGGGCCAGCTGGCGGGCTCCGCGGCAAGTATTTTAAAATATGAATAAACCTAATTTATTTTTATAAAATTGTTATACCATTAAAAATTTGTAATTTCACACACGAATCTGTATCAATTTGTAAAATGAATAAAATAGTCCGTATACGAGAAACAAATAAATATACCATAAAATTATGATAAGAAAATGTGAGGAGTTTCCCTTCCCCTCAGACCACCATTGTAATTTGAGAAGAACTAGTGACCATTTTTTATTATTTTTTTATTCATTTACCGTATAATTCCTCTATTAATTGTATTAAATAATAATTACGTATGTAATACCAACTTTTTACTTTTGCTAATCGGCTTGTTAAAAAAAAAGTATGAGAAAAAGAACAAGATGAAGGGTGTTTAAAAAAAAATGAAAAAGTTACTTATAGGAAAAAAAAACCCTGAAGGGGAATGAGAAAGAGAAAAAAGCTCGCAATGGAAAAAGAATTAAAGAAGTAAAGAGAGAGAGTAATTAGCGATGCTTTAAATAGTATTTCTCTCTCTCTCTCTTCTTTTCAATGTTAATTAAAAAGTAATGGGATTTTGTAACAAGATATTGCATTCTATCTACAGTAAATATTAATAAAAACAAAACTCCGTTTGAGTGAAAAAAAGGCGTCATTCATAAAGTGAGTCCGACCTCGTCGAGTCCATTCATCAGAATAGAAAACTATATTCCAAACATAAGTTAGTGGACAAATTAATGTAATCGTAAAAAAAATGGAGATTAAACTGAAAATGCGTTTTGAGGTCTCCAGAATCTATTTAAGTAGTTTTGGAATTGATGTCTGTGGTTATTTTTTTCGTCAACGAAAACTCAAAAAACTGTTTATTGAAGCTTATTATTATTATTTGGAAGTTATAAGTATAGGCCACATTTGTTATTAATTATTTATTAAAAATATAAATACTGTACAAAGTTTCCACTACTTATTCTGCAGTCCATCGATTATATGATTGTAATAAATTAATAACAATATTTTGTACCATCATTGTTAAAAAATAATTTGTAAGTAATATCATGCTTTTGATGTAAACACTTGTTTTGATGATTGTGTCTAACTTAATGGAAATAATTGTAGATGGCGCTGATGACTGTATACTTCATATGAATGATTGTAGATAGCGTTGACTTGATTGCATATAAAATGCACGTAGGTGCCCCTTAAAGGTTAGTTCTATTGAGTCAGAGCAAATACACGGTATTTGTACAATATTTATATTTTTAATAAATAATTAATACAAATGTGGTCTTTTTTTAAGGTCTTTTTCGGCAACTCAGGCTATTTAGACCCCATCCCTATTTATTTCAAATAATTTGTAGACAAATCAAATAAAATAAATTTTTCTCGCTTGGGACGGGAAGCGAACCCGGGACTCCGGTGGTAGAAGCTGATGTCTTCCCACTGAGCCACGGCTCCGGGGCCAATTGTGGTCTATAATAATTAATTTTTAATTATTAAAAACTCCCATAATAATATTTATTCAATTGTTTTGATATTTTGCATTCATAAACTAGAAGTAAGAACTGAAAAGCTTTTAGTAAACATTTAAATACAAATCAATTATTTAAAAGTAAAAGGGATATTCTTAAAAAAGGAGTTCCCCTCCTTCCCAATAATATAAAATGTGAACTTTTATTAAATTATTGTTACTTTATATTTTATTCGTTCGTTATTTAAGAAACTCATATATTGCTAGCTATCTAGGATCATTTGTTGGATTTCTGCCATAGCCTTGCCTGGCTGTCGGTATGTATGAAAATTTGACCTAAAGAGAATCGATATTCAATATAAAATGTCTTTTGAAAATCACATATCAAAGCAGAATGTCAATACCGGCTTCCCTCAAATTATTCTTAACTCTTATCTATCCCTGAAACTTATTTTCAGCTCGAGAGTAAGCATAAATTTTGCATTAGGGATCATCTTCCTTTCTTTCACCTCTAGTGGAACGAGATCACAGTCGTTTTTTACTTTACCGATCAGTGCAAGCCAGAAGTTATGGCAAAAAAAAATTGCTCAAGTTTTTTTTTTGACATTTTTTTTATAAAGGGGGTCGATAAGAGTTTTAGCAAATTTCAGGGGTGTATGATAAAATAAAGTTGGCACGAATGGCCCTTGTTGTCCGCCCTACAGCCTTAATAATAATAATAATAAAATAAAGCTAGGCAGTTCTGCCTTAAACCAATCATTGGAAGATTCTCTATAGGCCTATAGACCTAGTAAAAAAACTGCATAAAAATTTGTCGAGCAGTTTCTCGGAGTTAATTCGTTACAAAAAATGGAAAATTATTAAATACTCATCTATACAATATTATTTTTGATTCTTGTCATTTTAAGGGGGTTCAGGAGCGACGTCTAAACGTACTTTAAAAAAACTAGACTATTATAAGGAATTTTTCATTGCGGTTTTTTTTTAAATGAATTAAATTCTTAAGAGATTATTGGGAGATCGAGCTGTAATTTTTTTAATGACTTATTAAAAAATTATCGTAATTAATTTTTTTGTTATCAAGCAAATACAAAAAAAACCATCTATCCCAATAATCTTTAATTTTTTTTAAATTTAAAAATGAATTTATTGTTATTATTAATCACATATTAATTAAGAAATTTTTAAAATAAGCTTAGATGATTTATTTAAAAACCAACTGTTAAATTAGTTCATCATTCTTGCAATAGATGGCAGGCTAGTCTAACAGCCGATCCCCTAATAGCCTATATCTGGCCTATATTTATATATTTTTATGCTTTTATAAAAGATACATAATATATAATAATATTTATAAAGTATTTATTGTTAAAAGATCAATGAAAATCAACCAAATGCTTTTAAAATTATTAGCTACCATTCTGACATCTCTTGGCAAATTTTTGAATTACTTGATTTTTTGGGCATACTTTTTATGACACACTACGCCATCTTATCCTGAAAAACATGAGTAACCCCTTCGGTCCTATTCCCTCTTAATGTTTTAAAAATATTATTTCCAAATGTCTTTAAAGTAAAATCAAGATTGAATAATTACTATTATTGTTCGTTTTTTTTTTTAACATGAATGAAGGAGTTGTTATTGAATTAATCATACCGTGCCCGTAATTATTAATACCAAAGGCAATTATTAGCCATGACATGGGGCCCTTCTGATCAAGGTTGACGCCTTTGTCCCCCCCCCCCCGTCCCCCCTCCCACCATGCTGTCTGTATGTGTGTGGCCAATCATGTCTCGGTCCATTTGCAATCCAAAATACAGCTCCAGCCTCTCGCTCCAAGCGCTTGTGATAATTAGATGGTTGACTAACTAACTAAGCCGTGGTCTGCTCCTCCCATCCCCTTCCCAGTCAGCCCTTAAACCCCTAAACCGAAATCCCACCTCACTTCCTTCTGCTCCTGCTGTTTGCCAAATAGAGAGAAGCTCTCTCTCCATGTCAGTTGAACAAATTTGTTACATTTGAGCGTATATACAAAATTGGTTCGTTGGTTATTATTAGATATCCAAGACTGTGTATGGACACTTGTTAAATTAATCCTCTTCGTAATTAACATCGTTTAAATTCTATATAACCAGAGATGCACCGGAATAACTTAGAGAAAAAAAAAAGGGAAATCCTCTTCAGGGTTGGTTCTTTAAAAATAAATGGGATGTAGACATCCCGCCGCCTGAATTTTCTAACTCACATTTTTTATAGGCCTTTCTGAAATAATATTAAAAAATCTGGTGTGACTGTCGCACCAGATTTTGAGTGTCGACATATATTTAGTTTCCGCCGATATATTAGAATTCAAGATGTAAAATTTATAAACATAGGAAAATATTTATATTATGTTACCATGTCAACCATTTAGCCTCTCATATGTAGTACAAGAGTAATGTGGTCTTCAGAAGATTTCAATGGCAAAATGAGAATATACACTTTAAAGAGCATCTAAAAAATAATTGATTTTTGTATTTTAATCAAAATCGTTGCAGCGAATTTTGAGAAAATCGAAAAAAAAACTGAAAAAATACATCAACAAAATATTAGTACTAAAAGTTATTCGAGGTCAAAGTTGAAGTTATTGTCAATTTCATGGTTTTGTTCTTCAACTTTGACCTCGAATAACTTTTGAACAAGTAAAGTAACACAAAAATCATAATAGACCTTTTTTGTAGAGCGTTAAATTTTGAAATAAATTTTTTCTTGTGAGACGGGATGCGAACCCCCGACCTCTAGCACCAGAAGATATTACATATAATAAAATAATGCGAGAAATTAGTACATACCCATTTTTCAATTGGGAGATTTAATTATTTTCAATTAGAGTTAGAGTTTTCATAAGGGTACACAAGGCCTAATTCAAAGGGGAAATATTTAATTTTTAAAACTTTTTTGAGCTTCCCTGGTGTTTGGTGATCCTACGCTAATGTCCTCTCAAAGGGTGGAAATCCTCTTTCTAAAAATTATTATGACCGACACCACCCCTGTTTAGAAACGAGCTATATTTTATTATATAAGACTAGACGCAAAGCCCCGCCTTCGGCGGGGCTTTCCGTCTAGCTAGGGGCTGCGCCCCCTGGACCCCCTTGCTCGCCTACTTATATACATACCGGTACATACATTTTCCCTTTTCATTTTTATATGTAGAGATTATTTTAGCGGTTAATTATTCATGAACTTAAGATTTTTTGTGAATCATATCCTTTCCGGGACTCTCCCGGTACACAGACAAAAAAATTTACACCGATATTTTAGAATTCAAAATGTAAATAAATAAAAAAAATCGTAAACATGGGTAAATATTTATATTTTGTTACCATGGCGCTATCCCTGAGGCCTGATTGGTTGTTTCACACATCGGACACGGTCTTAGGGCTTTATTATATAGTATGATAAGAAATAAATAGGCTAATATAAAATTTCTTTTTTTTAAATATATTAATATATATACTTCCGGTTTTTTGTATAATAAATAGTTTCAAAAGTAGAAGAAATTTGTCCAAAACAACGTCTTCATCGAATTTATAAGTTGAAAAGCATTTGGAACTAATTCACCTCGGTTGGGAGTTTGGAATTAATGCCAACTTTGAAGGCCTTCAACTTGAACAGAGAGAGAGAGAGAGAGCGAGAGACGTAAAGTAAGGCAGACGGCTTCATTCAAACTCTCTCTGAGAAGTCTCTTGAGGATGTTTATCGTTTGCCCCCTCTACTCACTCCGTTGTTGACACGTAGTTAACCTTTAATTCAAAGGGAACAAAATTGAGGTTTCCAATTAGTCGGTTTGAAAATGAATTAAAAAAAAAAAAAATTAAAGATCAGACTTACAAATCAGTAGTATGCATAATATAACAGTACTCGCCCATTCGAGGTTCCGTTATTCTTGGGATTGCTTGATCACATGGCGATTGCTTTATTCTACAGTCAGGCCCTTCATTAAAAGTGGACGTTACAGGTAGATTGTTTGTTGTATATTTATTTTTTGAACGGATTTCTTTTACGTTAGGGTGAATTGGCAGAAAACGGCACTAGTAACAAAAATGCGTTACACCGCCCGAGTGCCTGCGGAGGAAGGCGAGGCTAGCCGAAGCCTTGGCTAGGCCACGCCCACCCCCACCAGATCTAGAGAATTACCTTTCTCTATATCTCTTTCTATATTAAATTATATTCGGAGTTGAAGAAAAGGCGTGAGGAACTTCGTTCCCCACGACCCCACACGTTTGCTTTTTATTATCCCTTTCCGCTCCTGAGGCTATTTAGGGGTTTATTGAATAAATTATTTACATTATTTGTATCGTTGGCAATTAGGTTCCTCGGGGCCACCTATCCCAGGTTCCGCCGTGCTTGGCATTGCTTCACTGCAACGACCCGGGTTCTGATCTTTTCTGTTGCCAGACCCCCGAACTGTATATTTATTTATTTTTTATACTATTTTTATTTACTACGTACAGTGAGAGCCTAAAAATGATGTTTTTTTTTTGTACATAGAAATCAACATTTCCCCAAACAAGAGCTTTTAATTATATTAATTAAATTATTTTCCTGATCATTAACACTTTGATGGTGTTACGATTTCCAAGAAATTCAGCCGCAAAAAGGAATTTTAGGTGATGGAATTTTTTTTTTTTTCATTAAAACAGAGAGAGAGAGAGAGGGAGTTCGTGTAATAATAATAACATTAAATATTCTATTGGAAAAAATTTAATTAGAGTAAAGTATTAATATTGCGGTTAAAATTTTTCAATACCCTCTCTCTCTCTCTCTAGGGAATTTTCATTTTAATATTATACGCTTTTAAATAAAAATCTAATTTGCGAGTTCAAAAAATAATAATAAAATAATTTTTTATATTCGTAGAGATTCTAATATAAATCGGATAATATCTCTTCTGAATGCTTGGTTTTAATTAGGAAAAAATTAATTTATTTCACCAGCGCGAATCTAACGAGGACACTCCCCCACAATTCCTGACATTGTCTTTTTTTTTTTATTCAAATAATCACGCCTGCTTTCTCTTCTTTTTTTTAATCGACATTTAAGTAATAAAATTAAATTGGATTTCATTTTAATCCTTAAATACGAGAGTACCAAAAAAAAGAATGAATTTTTAAATAAAAAGATGAGAGGGGAGGTTAACAAAGGTTAACTGGCGGTGTTGCCACCTATGCAAAATCTCTATCAGCAATTAGGGAGCCATTCAAGTATTACGTAAGCAAATTACTGGCTTCCCCCTTCCCAATTTGTTGCTTATTCTGTATAGGCATTTCATACTGCTTATATAGGCATTAATTTTAAAAATTTATATCAAAATACATAGGACAAAAATAAATTAAATAATAATAATTTGTACAAAACTAAGGGTTCTTTTACTTTTTTCAGTTTCTGTCTTTTATTTGGCTCTAAACGTACCTCTTAAAATGATCACTCTATTCCTTGTCAGCAAAAGTAAGCAAATGTCAGACCTCCTTTCCCCTTCTAAGCTGCCAACTTAATTCTTGGATGACCCCCAGGCCTCGATATGGCGCAAAGGGAACAATTGTTCAGGGAAAATACACTTTTCTTTTATGTAGATTGAATTGGTTGCTTGCTAGACAAACGGACTATCGTCCAAACCATTTAAAGAAGAAGAAGATTGAATTGATCAAAAAATTAGAACAACTCAAATGAATTATTATTGTGTAAGGTTTTAGATTATAGGCTCTTAAAAGATGTATTTTTGTTGACTGGTGGCTGGCTACAAATTGATATTTGTCATCTAAAATGATCTCATTTTGATCGAAAGATTCTAATTATTTATTTTTTTCTTAACACCATATAGAAGTGTTTTTTTTTCTGTCTATACTTTTAATTAAGTATTGAAATCTAAAATCCATAGCATCAATAAAAAAAAGCCAATTTATCGTTGAATGGTATTATTTTTCTCCTCTTTTTTTTTTCTCGTTATGATTAAAAGTTGAAAAAAAAGCACTCACCGACAACGCTGAGGTACATGGAGTGTCCAATTGGAGGTGTTGTGCTCACTTGGCACTCGTAAATTCCAGAATCACGACGTTGTGGATATCGCACTTGGAGCATCCAATCCTCTGTCTGTGGTGAGTGGATACTCTGGAACCGTTGATCTGATGTGTATGTGTAACGTCCAACTGTCAGTAAATGAATATCTCGGTGACGAACCCATGATACCTGGAAATAAAAAAAAAATATTCCTTAAAACAACACGAACAGTAGATCCATAAAAAAATAATTTTTACTCTTTGACTCGAAACATTGTCTTTATTAATTTCATGCCTGTGTTAATATATAGACCCGGGTCTCTCGACGGCCCTGACTGCAGATAGACCTGGCTTAAAACTAGAACCCGGATATTCAACCACAATCAAACCTTAAAAGATGCATGCATTAATGCTCTCTAAAATGACCAAATATGCACAATGAAGGAAAGTATGCTCTATCACAAATTGAGTCGCATTTTATATAATATTTTTTTTTATAAAACAACCAATTTCTCTAAATTTTCTGAGAACACGTTCTTGAACGCAGAAAGTGATCTACTTCTCGAGTGTGGAAGTGGCTGTGATTAATATCTTAGAAGAATGGCAGGAGGTAGCAGTCAGGAAGGAGTCTCCAAAAACAATGAAATTCCCAGATATTCGCGACATTTCGGTCGAAATTACCTCCTCACATATCTAAGCCTTCCGATTGCCTAATAGCAAAATTAATATTCTAATGTTATTAACGTCCAGAACAACATATGCATAAATATCTTTTTAATAATTTATAAAAGACAATCTCTGTCTGTCTGTCTGTCTGTCTGTCTGTCTGTCTGTCTGTCTGTCTGTTTGTAACGCATAGACTCCGAAACTACTGGACCGATTTTCATGGAGTTTTTTTTAATGGGTAGGGAATTTTCCGGGCGTGGTTCTTAGGCTATCATTATATCGAATTAGGGGTATGAGAAGAAACCGGCCCTTTTTGGGTTGAAATGTTAATCAATTCCACCCCATAAGGCAAAGCATTGGAAAACAGGATCTAACTCGCTTTATGAAAAATATATTTATCAAATCTTTAAAAGTAACTACACAAATATATTCAAAACTTCTCTTCTTTAAAAAAATATTAAATATACATGAAAAATGAAGTTGTTTTTGTTAAAAATTGGCAAATCATGCCTTGTGCAAGGAATTTCTTCAAAAAAAGCCAAAATATGCACATATGCTCGGAACAAATAGTCTAGGGTTATTTCGAATCGAATACTTATGAAATGGATACCTGCAAATTTTCAGGAACGTATTCAGCTCCTATACAAACATGAATTTGCATCAACATCCCGGCTCTACTTATAACAATTAGTACCTTTAAAATAAACTCCAGGTCTGAACAAATCATCAATAATTGAAAGTAAAAATATATGCAAGTTTCTTTATTTCACCCTCTCCTAGATCTTAAACTTTAAAAGGTATGCAAAGGTTTATTTTTTACTCTTTAGATTTTGCAACCAACTTGTGAATGTAAAAGTTTCCCTTACGTAGTTTTAAGTATACGAAAAAGGATATTCAAATCTTAGAGAGTTTAATGGCGGAAAATTGGAGGAATTTATGGAATATGAAATCCAAGGAATACAAAACAGAATAAAAGAAAAAAAAGTTTTTTGTTCAGTAGTCAAAGCCACTCTCGGAACGTTTGAATAATCAACTGGCACCAAGAACTTGAATTTTTTCCGGCATCTGCTGCCATTTAGACCCCATCCCTATTTGCCAGCCAATTTTATTGAAATTGTCGCGTAGAATCCTCATATCAGAAGCGAGTACTCTACCACTGAATCTTTTATGGATTTCTGATTTTTCAGGACACAAGAATATTGATAAAATAACAAAGCAATCTCCTTGTCACTCCTCGTGATGCTTTTCCATTATTATATAAAGTTTACAAAATTTGTTTGCTTGTTATTATTAGAATAATCCATAATTCATTGTTACGTCTAACAATGAAATCTTATCGGAATGGAATGAACAAAAACCTTTCTCTCTGACAGATATCAAGCAAGCAAAAGACAAACTCAATTTTTCTTTTTAATTTCGTCTTCCCTTTGAGGGAATTTGCATAAATTACGTGTTTAAAAGACCACCTTTAAGATTCTTTTTTTTTTTCAACCCCCAGGGGTGGGAGGGTGGGGGAGGTTGCAAAAACGAAAGGGGTTTCTTAGATAATAATTACCTTCTTAAATAAAAGGTTGGATAGAGAATATAAAGTAAATCTTCTCTACTTCTATTTAAAAAAAATCTGGTGTAACAGCACATTCAATTATTTGGCCTTAATACCACGATCGGCATTAGAGACTGGTGCTAGTTTTGAATTATATTCTAATTTCAGAACTTTAATTTTCAATATAATTTATCCCAAAATACATTTATACCTCCTCCTTAATTATTACTATTTTTTTACTTTCTCTTATTTTTTTTCCTTTTCGAAAAATGGTTTAAACCGCTTTAAAAAAAAATCTGGTGTGTCTGGTCGCACAGCACACAACTTTCTCTTACCCTTTGGCAGGAGAGAGTTGTGTACTGTGCTTGTCTTTTGTGTCGATATATATTTAGTTGCTCTTTAGCACTAATGTTCCAAACTTGACCACGCGATTCATAGATGGTGCTGAGCTACTAATGCTTCCACATAAGTAAAGTGTACTTCAAACGATTTCCACGAAAAATTTCACTGATATACTTTTTAAAGAGCATCTAAAAAATAGTTCATTTATGAATTTTAAACAAAATCGTTGAAGCGAATTTTGAGGAAAAAAAAAAAAAAACTGAAAAAGTACATCAGTTAAGTACTAGTACTTTTTGGCCGATTTTGTTTAAAAGCTTTTTTTCACCCCTTGTCAGGGTGCCTAACTTTATTATCAAATTTCAACTTCGTAGCTCTTTTAGTTCATGAGATATTTGTTCACAGACACACACACACAGACAAAATATGTCCCTAAAACCACTTTTTTTTGGACTCACGGGACCTTAAAACGTCCATCAAAATCTCGTCATCGAATTTTTGACTTGAATCGAATACTTTCTCTCTGTATATTTCATGTATAGGGAAAGAGAAAGTAAAAAAAGCGAAAAAATGTATGTAAACACTTGCTTTGATGATTGTGTCTAACTTCTTGGGAATGATTGTAGATGGCGCTAACGTCGTTGCATAGAAAATGCTACTATCTTCACATATGTGTCCCTTAGAGATTAGTTCACTTGAGTCGGAGCAAGTCCACACACAGTACAGTGTGTACGTACAGTATTTATATTTTTAATAAATAATTAACACAAAATGTGGACTTTAATTAAAAACTTCCATAATAAGGTTTTAAAAATCCGTTTAACTTCTCCCACCAGATCGACTTGAGAAGCCTTGCCCTCAACGGAGAATTTTGGTAGGGGCGTAAGAAAGCCATCGGTGCCCTTGGGGCGTTCAAGGGGGTAGGGACGCACAAATTTAAGGGCGCCTGTAGTTGAGCCCCCACTTAAGCCGCTAATTTCCACCCTCCTGAATAAGTTCCTGGAACGTTAATAATAAAACTAATCAATCTATGTATTAAAAAACGAGATTATGTCATATAATAAGTTGATTTTTTATAAATTCACTTCTACTTTAAAATTTCTTTATAAATTTATTAATAAAAGAAAAAAAAATTATCTTAGCATTCAATCATTTTCTTTTTTCTTTTTTTTTTACTTTCAAGATTAAAGCCATTTAATAAAACGACATTAGATCTTATCCTCTATATTGAAAGTAAAATTATTATAATGAAAGTTTTCTACTTAAAAAAATAAAAAGAGAGTAAAAACGGAAGAGATATAAATTTTCTTTTTTTTTTTGTAGGAATTTGTTTAAAGTTTTAGTATGTGTTGAGTTAAAATATGTATGAGTAAATAACGAATAAAAGCGCCCTCTAGAGATGGATTATTAGAGGTTTATTAGAAGATGAATTTGGAGTATTGTTAGATAATTTCCTTAAACTTCCGGGCTATGGAAAAAGAGCTTCATCACTACTCCATGGGATATGTTAGGGAATAAAGAATATGAATTACAAGAGGTTTAAAACTGACTTCAAAGTAGTCAAATTTTTTGTCTGAAATCATTACTATAAATAAAGCGTTGGCCATTCACTTCCTGTCATGGGCGTAGCCGAGGGGGGAGGCAGGGGGGCCATCGCCCCCCCCTGGCTTGTCCTAAAAATTAAAAAAAAAACAAACAAATATATATTTTCCCAATTTGAATTTTTTTTTAACGCCCCAATCCACTACATTAATTTAATTTTTTTTACTTTCTCTTACCTATGTATATATGTAATATATATATAGAGAGAAAGTATTGGATTCATGTCAAAAATTCGATGTCGAGATTTTGATGGATCTTCACGTTTTGAGGTCCCCTGAATCCAAAAAAGTGGTTTTCGCGACATGGTCTGTCTGTGTGTGTGTGTGTGTGTGTGTGTGTGGGTGGGTGTGTGTGTGTTCAATTTTAAGCATGAAGGAATTGAGCTAGGAGGTTGAAATTTTATATTTAAGTTAAACAGCCCCCGGGACCGGAAAAATAAGCTTTTAATCAAAATCGGCCAAAGAGTACTAGTACTTTACTGATGTACTTTTTCAGTTTTTTTCGATTTTCTCAAAATTCGCTCTAACGATTTTGATTAAAATTCAAAAATCAATTATTTTTTAGATGCTCTTTCAAATGTATATTCTCGTTTTGCCCTCAAAATTGTTTGAAGCACACTTTACTCTTGTGCTTCATAGGAAAGATAGGAGAAATGGTTGCCATGGTAACAAAATATAAATATTTTCCCATACTTATAAATTTTACATCTGAATTCAAATATTCCCTACTGCCGGGACCTAATTACATGTCGACACAAAAAATCTGGTGTGACAAGCACAGTACACAACTTTCGATTACCGAAGGTAAGAGAAAGTTGTGTGCTGTGCGCCAGTCACACCAGATTTTTTTATTTAAATAAATAATTAATAATCTATGTATATATTAATTGCAAACCCCCTCTCTCGCCCTAACGAGGGGTTGGCCCCCCCCCTTAACAAGGTGTCTGGCTATGTCCATGCTTCCTGTGTATGCAACCTGTTTACAACTCACCTTAGCTAGTTGGCCAGGGTCAGAGGAAGCGGAGTCAGAAAGGGAAATTTAAAACTAAAATTTTGCATGAAAGGTAGGTTAATTAAATTTAAAATTAATTAAAACGTCAGATGTTTATTTTTTTAAATAAATATTTAATCTCTTGGCGATCGATTTTGCTATTTATAGCATCCTCAGGCCAGCGTTATATATAATTGAAATTTTGAAAAATCAGTCGACATATATGGTAAAAATGTCGTTCACAAAACTAAAAATCATATTTTTCTATCTCTATGTCTTATCTCTATATATCTTCTATTTCTTCTGATTTTTCAAAATTTCAATTATATATAACGCTGGCCTGAGGATGCTATAAATAGCGAAATTGATCGCCAAGAGATTAAATATTTATTATAAAAAAATAAACATCTGACGTTTTAATTAATTTTAAATTTATTTAACCTACCTTTCATCATGTACACGTCAGAAATAGAGGAATATATTCAACATAAAATTTTGCAATTGTGAAATTTCCAAACAGTAAACAAGAATGATGCATTTTCTAACGAGCAAGGGGGTCCAGGGGTCCAGTCCCCTAGCCATTGGCAAAATATACTCCTAAAATATCAAGGGTTCAAATCTCGCCGTCCCAGAAAATTCCCGAAAATCGAATTCAATTGAAATAAAAAGGGAAGGGGTCTTAATGGCCTCAGATGCCGAAAAAGATCTTAAACAAAAATCTAGGTGTTGGCTTACAAAAGCATATAGGCTACTTCGTTAAATAATTCCATGAAAAATTACATCAATCATTCATTTATAATTACAGAAAAATTTATTTCTCTATCATGAAGTAAAAAAAATTAAAATCAAATAAAAGTGAATGAAAGTGCGTGTTTTGTTACTAAATTAACTCCCCCTCCCCTCCCACCCCTGACAAGTTAAGGTGAGGTTTGAATGATGTGTAATTTAGATTAGAGACTCTCTCTCTCTCTCTTTATTCTTAATGACTCGTAAAAATGGGTCAGAGATTCTGATCAAAAGCCAGTCAGTAAGCAGCAAAATGAAATCCTAGAGAGAGGATGCCGGAATATGCTAAGTGCAATTTGTTAATGGCATCATAATATCAGTAGGAATAGTAATTTCAAATACTGTAGTTTCAAATGAGGCGAGATGGCTCTCTCTCTCCATTCCTAACGTCAATCTATATTTATTAGTAATGACGTTATTTAATTTTTTTTTTAGAGGAGAAGTTCCAAGTTGTTTAATTCTTCTCCTGAAAGATAAAACTATTATAATAATAATAAAGCCGTTTATTAGTTTCTTTAAATTTTTACATACAATTATTAGCATTCAATTTTCATTTTTTTCTGATTTTATATAGTTATACAGGGTGCCCGGAAATAACAGGTACTTAAAAAGGAGATGATTCTACATGAAAAAATAAGACTTTTTTTCCTATAAACTTAATATGCGCTTCGTTTTCAAGATAAAGGGGGTCAAAGTTGAATTTTTTTTTTGTTTTTTGCTAATATCTCAAGAACCGTGTGAGATACAATGTTTAGCTTCTGTACACAATTTATGTTCATTATTCCGCTTGTTTTATGTGTAAAGTAAAACAGCTAAACATTGTATCTCAAACGGTTCTCGAGATATTAACAAAAAAAAACAAAAAAAATTCAACTTTGACCCCCTTTATCTTGAAAACGAAGCGTCTGGGCATATTAAGTTTATAGGAAAAAAGTTTTATTTTTCCTTGTAGAATCATCTTCTTTTCTAGGTACCTGTTATTTCCGGGCGCCCTGTATATCTCCTTCTGAGAATCTTAGTGGCGAAAGTCCGAAATTGAACAATTCGAGAAAGGCGTTTGAAAGTTTTATATTTAAAAAGCCGGGCCACAAATGAATAGCAAAGAATGGAAATATATTTTTGACACTTTTGCACACCAAAGAGAAGACGTTTTAACATTTCGTAGTCTGAACTCAAAAATTGAATTTTCGGACTTTTCCCATTATGATTCTCTACAGGCGATATATTTTATTAAGTTTTATTAAAATTTATTATAGTTTATTAAAAACATGTTTTCGGAAACTAGGCTCATCTCCCAGACTTCGCCACAGGTTTCTATTCTATCTTCGGCCAGCTGGAACCAATTTTTTTGACCCGTAAAGTTCTTCAGATCTTCACTCCATCTGAGAAGTTGTCGACTTCTTTTTCTGGATAGGTGAAAAGGTGAAGAAAATCTGCAGCTAGTTGTTTTTCATTATTTTATTCCCACCACGTTGACGTTTCGATCCCGGTTGGGATCATCTTCTTTTCTTCACCTTTTCACCAATCCTGATTAAACTATCAGCTATAAGCCCTACGTATGTAGATTCTTTTTCTCTTTTTTCCTCTAGAGCACCATTCGAAAACCTGTTTGACCCACCTATCTCCTGACATTCGTCTCAGGTGTCCTGTCCACCTCCATTTTTATTTTTTGACGGAGACTAATATTTCGTTTTTTCTTTTGTATTTGGTTTACTTTTTGCACTATGATTCTCAGCAGGCGATATGATCTTTCCTAGATATAGCAATTCGTCTCTCTATGGCCCTTTGTGTCATTTCAATTCTGTTTTGATGGTTTTTTAATAGAGTCCAAGTTTAAGCGGGCAATAGGCAATCAGGAATCAAAGATTTTCTTCCTAAGGCAATTTTATTATTTTTTAAAAGAAATTTCAGGTAGCGGTATTTCTGCCAGTCATTGGTTATTCTCCGGTTGATGCGATAAATTGACCCAGGTATATTGCCTCCGTTTTCCTCTCGATTGATCTTCCACCCAATGTTATGACATCTCTGCTACTGTTTGTTGTTGAAAGATAAAACTATTATTTAAGACGAAAATGCGGAATTTTTTAAAAATGTCGAAAACATTTTCAAGAAGTAATATTTATATTTACTACCCTTACCCCCTCTCCCATCTAGTTTGTGCGGACTCTCGTCTTTCATTTAGCCTTTGAAATTTCATCACTCGATAGTTGAACCCTTGATCTTTTTTTTTCTGGCGTAAAATTAAAAAAAAAAAAAAAAATTTCTCTTTTACAACTCTCGTCATGTATGATTCACATACACATAAATAGAATTTTGTAAAAATTCACTGGTTTAATCATCCCCAAAAAAAGGAAAAAAAAAAGAATTTTTTTATTAAATATTCAATTTAAATCTCTCTCAATACAAGTAGAGAGAAAGAGATATGTAACGTAACGTAAAAGGAGAGGCGAAATCGTTTAATGACAAAGCCACATGTTGCCTAAAAGTAATATTAGAAGTAGTAGTAATATGCGCGCAAGCGAAATTATATAATAAGAAAACGTGAACAGAAATCGGAAGCCGTGAAATATCTTTTAGGGGGGGGGGGGTGAGAGAGGATGGAAAAAATTACCTTAAAGTTCAAGGCCAAAAAAATCGAATAATTAAAAGTTTTCGTTTTCTTTTTATGGAACCAAGTTCTTTAACTCGGCTTACGCAGGGTGAATTGGGAGGAAATGTAACGTAACAAAAATGCGTTTCCAGCGCCCGAGCGACGGCGAAGGAAGGCGAAATTAGCCGAAGCCTTGGCGAGGCCACGCCCATCTTCTCCTCTTTATTCCTTTCTATCTACCGTCAAAGAATATATACAAGTAATGTGTATTCTGTGTGTTTATCGTTAGTGTTATAATTTTAATTTTTTTTTTTTTTTTTGTAATTTTTCTCTCGGATGCTGAGGCATTTTACGGTTATAGAATTCTTTGTATATAATTTATATATGGGTAATTCCACACCAAGACAACATGGCACTACATGGGCCCATTTCAGATTCAAAAATGCCACCCAAATGCTGATTCCTCATGGCAAACTGATGATAAGTTGATAGAAAGAAAAAAATTTTTATGTACATAGCGGCCGTAAAACTCAAAATTAAAATTTCACTCATTTTCAACGTTCCAGAGTACAATTTTGGAAATTTGTTTACAGTTTGAATAGTTTAATGAAAAAAATTGGTTTCGAGCACTATTCCTAAGGGAAATTGACCGTAGAATCCAAAAATCACCGAAAAACCCGAAAATTTTCACCTCTAATAGGAGAAATATACGAATTTGTGATTTTTAAGGTGTTTTTTTTTCATTAAATTATTCCCGAAAAACATATATTTTTAAAATTACTTTTCCGTGCTTAAGTTAAAAAAATATCAGCGAATCAACATGAAAATAATCTCTACAGATAAATCTTTCTTAGAGATATGATATTTACTTATTTAAATAGAATTAAGACCGATGCCTTTAATTAAAACGTAATGAGTCAGTTTCTGGGAATTAAGACGAATCTCTCCTTCTCTCTTATGCTGGTTTGAAGCAACAGGAATCTTTCTCTTATTTTAAATGATTTTATCAAAAGATTTTCTCTCTATCTCTCTATGTAGATTTAAATTAAATTTTATTTTTCTTCTTCAATCATCATCATCATCATTTAATGACAAAACACGTGGAACCGAAGGTATTTATTTAAATTAACGACAAATAATTGAGATCTTTCAAAATAGCGATCTTTGAAAATAATAGATATTATAAAAGTTACATCATTATTTCAATCTAAATTTTTTTTATCTTTTCTCAATAACTTTTTATGAATACCAAATTATTGTAACGTCTTCGGTGAGGAATAATAGTTAATAAAATATTGAGAACATAAAATAACGTTTTTTTTTTTATTTTATTTTTTATTCATTTTAGGTCTTTTTCGGCATCTGAGGGCATTCAGATTCTTTTATTGGTATCAAATTCAATAAAAATAAATTTTTTCGCTTGGGACGGGATGCGACACTTCGACTATTGGCAATTTAAAGCGCGGAGATTTCTCGGATGGGTGTCCCCGAGGAATCAGCGTGTGAAACGTCCCCCGGTAGCCATTGGT